>VZTB01008920.1:129970-160859 GCA_013397245.1 Thryothorus ludovicianus | reverse complement strand
TTATACAAAAAAAAAAAAAAAAAAAAGAGTAAAATAGATCATCATAATAAACCTCAAAAAAAAAACATATTAGCCAGAACAAACAGAAAGAATACCAGTTTAAAATTTCAGAGGCCACCAAGTGACAACACCCATGCAGTGTGTTGCTATTTCACTGTTCACTTTTATCTCATTTTTAAATTTTAGAAATGAGTTACCACTTTCTGAGCATTTTGTAAGTTTCAAATAAGCTTTTTTCTTACCTTATGATCTATGACTGTTTATACTCAAGGCTCACAGTGCTTAAAATTCACAGATTTCAAGTACCAGTTCACTGGTTTTTTTTTGGGATCAGTAAGATGATGAATTTTATTTAAGGGGTCCATTTTCTTTCCTCTTCTTCTTCCTCTACTTCTTTGCTTTGTTTCTTTTGATTTCAAACACTATTGAACATTATAGCATGGAAAAGAAAGGGAACAATTCTAATACAGAATGCACTTCAAACACTTTAAAGTGACAGGCACTGTGATATCATGTTGCCTGCCTGGCTTAATAAAAAACACTGAGATTGTTTAACTTTGCTGAAAAAAATAAGAAAAATGTTTCTGAATGTATAAATAAAGCAGCAGAGTTCTGAATAGAAACAAGAAGGTACCTCAGCATATTCATCAGCCACATGGTAGCTACCTTGTAGCCTCATTGTTGATAGTAAATGAGACTTTTTGTGTGTCACATTAGAACTAACACAGAAACAAATGTCTTTATTTTATATTTAACTGACTTGTGCCTGGGGTTATCTCCTTTAGTACAAATAATTCAGAGAGAGACAGAAAGAGAGTATGTGTAGAAAGGAAGAAAATAAGGCTAGATTGATTTTTTTCCCTCATATGCCCTCTAAAGAAAGAGGAAACCTTTATCCAAGGGCAAAATTCAAGTGCCCCTCTCAAAAAGCAACAAGTAATGAGACAGCACATGAAACAGAAAGAGAGGTTTGGGGTTTTTTTCTGAATTGAAAACATGTTGTGGATGATGTTGTTCTTTTACTTTGGCATCATCTGGTTTTCAGAAGTGTTGAATATTGACGGCTACTCTGAAGGAAGGAGAAGTTTCATCACTTCTGAAAATCAGACCCTCTTCCTCTGGTGAAGAACCATGTGAACTCCCATTTCTCTCTTTTCTATGTTGCATACCTAGCAGCATTTACTTGGGAAACCCCCTCCCCCCTCCCACTATGTTAAAAAATACGATCTTGTTTTATCGATTTAAAAAAATAATTGTGTTCTTTTTTCCCAAAAAAGTCAGGTTAGGGAAACATAGACCTCTTTTTAAGATTGGGCAGCTGAATCAGATTGATCCAATACAGATGTTTTTATTT
The DNA here is from genome assembly GCA_013397245.1 of Thryothorus ludovicianus. Lineage (NCBI taxonomy): Eukaryota > Metazoa > Chordata > Aves > Passeriformes > Certhiidae > Thryothorus > Thryothorus ludovicianus. Next base: position 159,505 of record VZTB01008920.1, on the reverse strand, counting down.
TTCTTATTTTTAATGGATACCCTGTCTCTAATCCACCACAATAAATGTGATGAGCCTTCCTCTCTCTTCTGGATGGAGGAAAGTTTAAAAATGTTTGGTTTAATTTTTACGCATAGATATGTGTGTATGTATGTATATACGGAAATGCTGCTTCACTTCTGCCTCCTTAAGGAAAAAAATCATCTTTTGACTTCCTTCTCACCTTTTTCATTTGTCTGTTTGGAAGAAGTAAGGGCCATAATCAAGATTTCTGTATGGAAAATAACTGTCGTTCCCAAAATAGGTTTTGGTAGATTAAATTTAGTGTCTTTTTTTTTTTTTTTTTTCCTAATCATACTAATTAGTGATTGTCAGCCAACATATTAAGACAACATAAATCATAGCAGAGAAGAATAATTTTTAACTTCCTGCCTGCATGAATAAACGACATAATTTTCAAAATTTCTGCTTGTATGGGAAAGCTAAAATGAGAACAAAGATCAAGTTTGCTTTCTCTTATATCTACCTGGCAACTCAAATGCAACACTGAGAAATAAATGCAGAATTAAGGTGGCTATGCATGCTGGACGATGACAAAGACTGAGGTGAAGAAATGAATTGGTATGTTGGAATTCAGAAGGAAGACTCTTGTTTCAGTAGAAATACCAAAGATCAGGTAATTAAAGAGAAAAACTCACCAAAATTAAAGCCTGCCTGGACAGATTAGTTGGTAACCCAATCCCCTTGCTTTGGGATGTTCTCCAAAGTACACAATCAAAAACCTTGACAGCTTCTGATATACCAACTATTCTGAAATTTCCACTATAAACATATGCAGTATGTAAAACACCAGTGGAAGATAGTTTAAACAAACAAGAAAGTAAGAACTGGTCCGGCCATGTAGGTCAAAGAAAGATAAAAAAAAAGAAAAAAAACCCTCTATCTTCTGGACTGCGTTAGGGTGTCACTTCATCTTTGGTATAAAATAGGCCATCCATAGGCTGCATTTGTTCACAACTAGGAAAGACTACAGAAATTGTCAACAATTTCTTCTATCTATTGCTTTTTTTGCACTTTTTTTGACCATAAGCTCCTATCTACTTAAGTTTTTCTTTAATGCTCTTAAGCTAGGTTTTTGCAATGTGACAAGCAAAGCGGACTAAAAACTTCTTAAAGCTCATAAAAAAGACTGCAGATAAAAAGCACTAATGCTTTTGCTAGCGATCACGCTTTGTAAATAAAAAAATCTGCATTCTGCAAGAAAAAAACCCTGCATTCTCTATAATGCAGCAAGTTTTTTTCTCAATTCAATAACTTTACTGTAAAATGCTTTAGCCTTCTAGATTTTTTTCTGTCAACACTTAAGACAAAGTTCATAAAAGTCCCAGCATTTTTCCAATCCTTTCAGTTGCCACAGTTCCTTTATCATCAACTTTTCTTCAAAAGAAGAAAATCATTTTCTTTTAAACTGTACAGTTTATTTTTTGTTCACCCCAAAAACTCAGTCTATTAAACTTCTGCACCAGCACCGGTGTGAGCAGTTTCAATTCATTCTCGGGTTTTTTAACAAGACGTTGACAGCTTGCCTTGAGAGCCTTTGACGTCCTTAAAATTAAGGCAATTAAGATTCAAGATAAACCTTACCTAAACATTTCTTTTAAAAAAAAACCAAAAAACAAAAAACCAAAAAAATACTCTAGATTTAAAACAAGAAGAAAAAGAAAATGAGAGAAAAAGAGTAGCTTAATTTTTGAGGAAGACAATTGGTTTTCATCGCAACTTGCTCCCTCTTGACATCATCAGTTTTTCTGTTTAAAAAAAAAAAATCTAGCTACACCTCCAGGTAAATTCTGAATTCAAATGTTCATCCAGATGAAATGTCAACCCAGCATTTTTCCTCTGGGTTTTTCCTTTAGTTGAAAAAAAAAAATAGCAAAAATAAAATTGTCAGACTACATGACAGAACCATTTGCACAGCACATAAAAACACTGTTTCGTTTTCGTTGGGAAAGGTAGAAAAAAAAAAAGCATTCATTTGACGCCTGTGCAAACTGGAAGCCAACTTCTTGTTCAGTGAAGTTTCTCCATTCAAGGCAAAGATTTCAGACCGACATTCTTCAGTCCTGTTTATTGTCTGTAAAAACAATTGAATTAAAGTGGTCATTAAGTCAAAACAACTTTGAAATAGGCTCCTCTCCTTTTTTTCCACCCAATTCTCTTTAAAACTTATCCAAGCTAAACTAACTTTGCAGCTGTTTAAATATGATACCACCACTAAGCTGAAAATAGTTAGGCAAAAATAGGGAACTCCTCCTACTTTGGGGACGTTAACACATCCTAAGCAGATGAATTTACTCTTTGAATGCTAGGCATGAATAGGCAGTCCAACTACACTGAAATGAGATGAGTACATGGCTTAACACTCTGTAGATCTTTCACAGGTAAATTCAATAAGAGGGTGAATAATAAGTGCCACTATTTATTTTGGGTATTAATGATAAAATAAAAGATAAAATTACAATAAAAGGATACAACCAATTTGCTAGAAAGAGCACATTTTCTGATGGCAAGAACAATTAGATTGTGGAGAAGTCTGCTTAATGAGCCAGTTAAGGCTAACTTAGCAGAAACCATAAAGGCAATATTAATTAAAAAAAGATATATTTTTATCATATAGTGTCATATCTTTCTAAATTTAGCACACAGAACGAGCAAAATTATCAACCTTTTTCTTACATAAGTATCTTTCTTACAGAAGATACTTTTCATTTTGCGGTTTTGATGTTTCATGTCACTTAAAGTTATGTCGCATCTAGCTTATTTTAACACGAATGTATGAAATCTTTAAGAGAGATCCAGAACCTACATAAAAATTCTATTCCATGTCTAGGGCTATCTGTAAGGGTCAGCTGTTGTTTTTCCCAAAGTCTTTAAAAATTGCATGGAAAAAATCCTTTTCTGACCAAAGTTTGACAGAAGAAAATCCAGCACCTTTCCTTCTGCAAGCACTAATGCATTTGCCTTGCCTACTTCAAAACAAATTTTAAAATTAGGAGTAAAATTGTGAAGAATGTCAGTGACCTACCATTTGCCACATAACTTTTTTGTCTGGGAGTGCAAATACAGAAATACAGTTTTAAATATTAAATTTGCCAAAGAGTTTTTTCACTGCATGACACCTGAAAATGATATTATTTAAAAATTAAGAACAGAATGTGGAATGCAATAATTAACTATTTTCTTCCGACTTTATGCATAATTTCTCAAGTTGGAAGCTCACCTCCTGAGATTTTACTTCCCCTATGGGTCGAGTAGCTGACACATGTGTGAAAGTCCAGTATCACCAATGGGTCACAGGACATGCCCCTTAATTTAACCTGGCATTGAGTTTGCCTTCAAAAGTTTGCCTCCAGAAAAAAATAATTCTTTCCACATTTAAAATCAGAATATGTTGTCCAGCAGAGTTTTTCTTGGAGGTAAGAGAGTATACTTTTTGGAGGCAAGGATATCCATTGATCTCTGCTTCATAATCTTCATGCTTTTATGTGAAAAATTAAATATTTACAAGGAAAAATGGGAGTAGGGCCTAAAATAATTAAGGTGATTTCCTCATAAAGTAGATTTCTCTGCTCAGAATCAGAGAGGGCTGTTTTTATCTACACAACAGGTAGCCAGGTTTTTGCCATGAAGCTACCATTTCTGAACTCTGTGGGTGGGATCCTCAAGTTCAGCATTCAGCATATTAAATAAAAGAACACGTATGCTGATTAGAAAGCGGAACTTAAATTCCAAGTTTCATGGTTTATTTTTACTTACAAAGAGAGTACAGAGTCCTTATACCACCCAGTTCATTCTTAGTACATTGTCTCTCCTTCGTTGCCTGCAATTTCGTAATTGTTGCAAAGAAAATAAATATAAGGAAATATGCTGTTATAACTTTTCTCCTGACTGATCAGCTCCCATGAAATAATTTTATATAGTCTGCCTATTCCTTTGCCTATATCTAACAAAATCATAAATCATTGTCCAGTCATGTTAATTACTTTCGCATATGTCACGTTGACCATCACCATTTTATATTTGTCATGATGTTTGTTATTAATAAATGTACCACTTGAAAAGCAGAGCAGTAAAAAATATTTTAATTATAAGACAAATTCACTTGGTTTATATTAGCAGTTACTTGAATATTTTGTCAGAAATTATTTTTTAAAGACAGATTGTGTACAATTTGGTTTGTTTCTATAGCTTCCTACACTGCATTTCTGCCTGCAACTGGCAGATATAAACAGAGAGCCCATTTCAGATTAAAAAAAATACTGAAATAAGCATAATAAAAAAAATCTGCAGTGGATCTGCCTGTCTGATTAAGAAAGAAAGAAAGTCCTCTGAATATAAATGCCAGTGCCATTACAAGTATATCCATCACTGCAAAAAGGCTATAGCTGACAAAGAAAGATGAGGGATCTCATTTTCAGGGAATTCACCACATGAGCAAGAAACACAGCACCCATTTCAATAAATAATTGCAATGTAGTTTTTTTTTAAGCTGGAAAAATGCCAGAACCAACAGCTCACAGCTGCCTTATGAGGGCTTCTAGACTTAAGTCCCTATGAGGGCTTCTAGACCTAAGTCCTTTTTCTTTGAGATGTAAAAGAAAGGGAACTGAGATAGAGAAATTATCAGATCCAAATGCCACGGAACACACTCATTAAAACAAGCCAACAGGATGGTACAGACACATATTTCTCTCTTTGCCTTTTATATTCAGTAAGTATTTTACAATAATTTATTTATGGGTACTAGAGAGGCTGGCAGCTAGAAAGGATAAGCATACATAGTCTGTGTCTCCAACTGGGTAGCTTGTGACTGATTGTTTTTGCAATATATACATACAGACAGGTATAGGCATGACAAAAAAATAGTCTTCTGTTTTATGGTGGACAAAAACACATAAATCTGAAACCATTTGATACTCATATAGTAGACAAACAAATGCATCTTCCACTTCCAGAGGTCAAAAATGAAGTGAAGCAATTGACAAATCAGTATAATTCTAATCTTTTCTATACCAGCTCATATCTGATGCCTCTGTAAGTACAGAGTCATGATGCATTGACTGACATATCTATCGTATTTCTTGTCTGGCTATTTCTCTGCTTTCTTCCCCTAGATAAAACATGTACAATTCTATTTTCAATGTGATGCTGGTGTTCAATATACATGTATTAATGAAAGACTGGATTTGTGCTCCTTCTGAGAATCTGTCCAACATTTATCAGTCCCAGTGAGTATCCTGTCACTATGCAACCTTCCCTTTGTGAAGATTTTTATTGTAGCAAAGAGAAGTTGTCTTTGAAGAGATTATTCTGAAGATGAAGGGACTCTTTAGAAGTTCTAAATACAGCTGTCAGTTTATAAATTTTGAACTCTCCAAGGTATTCTGTCGGAAGTAAACAAAGGGAGCAGAAGAATGGGGACACATCGAACAGTGCTTCTACCCACCTCTTTCTTATCCCTTCTCCTTCCATTTCCTACTCCGTGTCTGCATAGCAGCATTGCACAATCACAAATACCAACCTGGGGTATTTATACTGCTTCATTAACTACACTTTCAGAAAGAAACCTTTACGTGTGCCAATGTGCACTGTGCCAGTATTTTCACCATGGCAAAATTTAAGCTCTTTTTAACCTCTGATGCCAGATGCTGCTTTAGCCCGGCATGATGATTGTTAACACAGTTGTTGAGATCCTTCTGAGTCCAGAAAAGCAGCAGACAGTTAGAGAGCATATCACTGTGGGCAGGAGCTCAAGGACATTTTACCAAATTGAGGCCGTCAGCCAAAACCTTTTGCTGATTACGCTGCTATATATCCAGAATTCATCTGAACTTAACGAAGCTATTCAGAATTTACACTTCTGAAAGAGGGAGTCAAATCTGGTCTGCTATAATCAAGAAGCAAACCCTCCTGACTCCAAAGCCTATGCTTACTTACTTAGACTGTTGGTAAGAATATGCAGGCGCGTGTTCACTGGATGTTTCCACTGTCATCTGTTGCTGTTGACCACTGGCTTCCTGTGATGAAGATGCTACTGTCTGTGGAGAAGTATCAGCAACAACACCCTAGGGAATCAAATGAGAACATGAAAAACTTACTAATTTTGCTCAGGCAGTGAATTATGTAAAAGAGCTCAGCACCAGCTCACCGTTCACACATTTCTCTAGAGATCGAGTTTGAGGTAGCAGAACCATGTGCTAATACAACAAACTCCATCGGTTTTAGAAAGCTATTTCAGCAACTAGAAGCTTTCTCAGACTACCAGTAGTATTTTGCTCTCACAGGTTGCAGTGAAAAATATCTTCCCCTTTGAGGGCAGTTCCCTGCCCATTCAAAGCTAGAGGCAAATCTTCTGATTTTGGTGGATTCTGGGTTTTACTTCTTGGCTTTTTCACAATGCATATATGCCTCTTCTAATTTTTGCTTACGTACCCCAAATTCACAGTGAGTTCACATTTATTTTGTTTGATTTAAAATGCAATAAAGGCAGAATCTAGGCCCACCGCTTCCCACTTTACTACACATCCAACAGTATTTTAGTCACCTTAAAAGAATGCTGCCCTCTTCTACACACAGTTTCTATGCATGTTCCCTTCAAAAATAAATTTGCTCTACACTAAAGACATGAATCTGTTAAGCCAAAGCTCCAATTAAGTTTTGTTTTATTTATATGTTTGCAAAAAGTAGATAAGTAAACACATAAAAGATTATATTCATGAATGTAACATTATGCACAATTTCTTATCCTATTTAGACAGTCTAAATAATACTTGGTTTAAGTTTTTTGTATGCTTGCAAAGCAAGATACATTTTCTTTCCTCCACTCTTATCCTTGGTGTGTTGGTCACATGAATATCAAGTCTCTTCAGGGAACATGCTTTACTACTCTATTGAACACAACAGAGCCAGAAGAGGGAGCACAAAGCACTTGCTTTGTTTTCATTGGAGTCCTGTGTAAACAACAGGTAGTTTATTTTAAAGCATCTGTGAAAATATCAATTTCATTTTTCAGAAATTCTTCGTATCTATTGCTTAGCAGACTGCCAGTATTATCTTTTTCTGTCTACTTCCTTGTCTTTATCCTTCTCCTTTTCTCCATCTCATCTTGAGATTGTAAGCTCTCTGGGGCAGAGACTTTATTTTTTGGTCTCTGCTTGTGGAGCATCCAGCATGGTAGGGTCCTGGTTCATGGTGCTACATGAATACAGATAAATATTAACAATAATCGTCATCACTGGATAAGAGCACAACAGGCTATAGATTCAGATAATATTTTGATTATTATAGTAGATAATTATGACATTGAGTTACTTTAGAAGGCATGAATATAATAGCGAGTGATGGGGAGGAGGGCTCCACAAATAATTTAAATGAATCTTAATTCTCATTTGGACATGTCAGCATGGTGTGCAGCCAATCCCATGGTACGGACCACTCTCCTCCCACCATCTCCTTTTAATTCAAATTTGTATCTGCCTGATTTAGACTTAAGAATGGCAGTTGAAAAGAGGCACTCAGGGTGCATTTGCAAACAAATGAGGTTCAGAGTAAAATTATACCGAGGCAAAAAAGACTGAAACACAACCAGCTCAGCATGAAAGAAGGGTAGTAGCCTTTCCTGTGGGACCTTATCTGGGAATAATTGCAAAGAACTAGGAGAAAACAGGATAAGCCCACTTGAGTGCTGGCAAAGCCATGCCAGCAGTACCACTAACTCACACCCTCAAAGCACAGAGTAGTAATAGCACAAAATCCAAAAGTCCACACAGATGAAGACAGAAGTACAGAGACCCTGGCACTCCTTGCCTTACCCCAGAGCAGGGCAGAAGTTGTTAATAAAAGAGGGTAGTGCCAAAGAGAAACACACAGGGAAGAGGATGCCAAGGCTCCCTCCTCTCGCTGTGCTCAGTTGCCCTTATGAAGCTTCACAGAAGTGGAGGCCAAGCTGACGCTCTCCCAGCAGCTTGTGGTCTACAGGGTTGAGTAAATACTTACTCATTAGACTGTCATCAGCATGACTCAGCCCCAAGGAGGGAGGGAGCGAATCCTTCCTCAAGGATGAAAAGCACTCAGTCAGTGCAGCATCCTCCACGTCTGTATGTACAAGAGGAAGGTTTCCATTGCTCAATCACTTTTTCTGGTGGCTAAATGTTTCAGCAATTACCTATGCTTGCTAAGGACCGCATCAAACCCTCTTGCAATCTTCTCTTCTTGAAATCTCTTTTGGTTTCGTGGTCTGCCTGCTGGGTTTGTTTTCCTGTCTCTTCCCATCTCCCTCCCAAGTACATGGGGAAAAAATAGTCATAATCACTGATGTTTTTATTCCATGTCCTGCTGTACAACAAAACAAATGCAAAACAAGAGCCCTTGCAAATAATTAAAAAAAAAAAAAAAAGAGGGGTTAGAAAAAAGAAGGAAAAGGAAAGAAAGAAAACAAAAAGAGAAAGAAATGTGCAGTCCTCATTTAAAAAGCTGGAAGCTTCCAGCCACCACTCCATAAAGAACCTTTAGGCCCCTTTCAAACAACAGGTGCAAGAAGGCATAATAAACAAGAGTTCTGCTCCCCCTTCACTCTACTTTCATGGATGGAGATAAACTTACTTCAATAGGGACAGCTGTTGGAGGCACAGGAGTGTACTGGGGAATGTAGGTCCCTTGCATAGGTGCAGCAGCAGTCATGTACTAGAACAAATCAAAAGCAAATGAACGGTAGAAAACTGCAATTAAGATGCACAAAACCATGTTAGAATAATAATACTATTTCATTTTCCCATTCAGAGCTCTTAGTTAGAGTATAGCATATTATTTCTTTTAAGTAAGGACTTTAGGTAATGGTACAACTTACCCAGCTATAAAAAATCATGATGTTGAAATTTTAACTCAGGTCATATCTGAATATAGGCAATAGTAAACATCTCACTGACAGAATTCTCTAAAATTGAGAGACTCTTATTTACGCTTACAAAAAATTCAGTGGAGACATGATAGCAGCATATATATACATATATGTATATTTAAGGGGTTACAGATACAAAGCAGTCTAAACAATCTTTTGGAATCTTGTTGACCTTATCTAATGACACCTACAAAATATGAAGAATGACATTTGGGATGTTTATTCCAATCTATATTTAACCCCATCAATAGCAGCAGTTGAGTTTACAGGGATATAAAGCTGCAGATATGTTCAATCTGAGACAGGAGAAATAAAGCAAGAGTAAGATCTATCTGGAATTTCTCTTTTTGTACACAAGTACCTTAGCTAAATTCTTATGGCTTATGCTTGCTATTCAGGGATCTTTCCTGTGCATTTTGAAACTTGTGCAAATAATTACTGCAACAATTTTTATTAGCTTCTCTGAAACACTGTCTCTCCCAAGTACTACAAGACAATCTCTTTTAAAATTCATATGTGCATGTGAATTCTGTCATTGTTATGGCATTTACTTCTTTATATACAGCACTTCTCAAAAAGCTCTTAAACTGAATGCAACAGTCATTGTTTAAATTTTCAAATAAAGTATTGATATTTAGTCCTTACACCTGTATGTTCTTTTCTTTCTACAATCCAGTCCTAACTATACGTCTTCACTGACAAGAATCTCAGAATGTGCCCAATCCTCCAACTGCCTGTATGACACTTCCACTACATGTTATCTTCAAAGACACACCAAAGATCTAAATCAGCTCACAATGTATTTGATGAATTTTTAAACGAGTTAAATATAGCTTTGCTTCCTGGCAGAGCTAGGAAGTGTTTGCAAGATTTTATTCCGCTGTTTATAGTAAAATTTACATTTAAAGCACTCTCCCACCTCAATTCTAAACTAACTGGATGGTTTGATATGCCTGTCACACACATGCATTATGAAATTGCAAAGTGGGGTGCAAACTGCAGCAATGCTGGAGAAATGCCTAAGGGAATGACAACAGCATATGTAAGAATCTCACAGCTAAATTCTGAAGTATTCTTTCAAGTAGAAGAAAATAAAAAGTATTTAAGTGAAATTGTTTTCTATTAAAAAAAATAAGTGGGGCTGATATGTGATGTAGACTGTATAGTTGCAATATGAGCAACATATGGTGGTGAGAACCATCACTGTACTTTTTCCCAAATTCACAGTGTTTTCCTTAACTTGAGCAAGGAGACAGAAGTGCCCTCAGTGTCTGTGTGCCCATATGTTTTTCTGGAGCCCTTTTTCCTTGTTCTTCAGGAAGAGAATTGAATTCAATAGTGGTTTTTTATGAAGGCTAACCCACCCAAAGCATTAGGCCAGCTCTCCCTATTGTACTCGGTACAGCTGGGCTGCTCTCCTGCCTCACAGATTAAGAGCTAATGAGAATGCTGCAGTGGGGTGTTGCAGAACTGCTTCCACACCATTCATTCTGCCTTGTAACTGTGCCCTCCCATGTTGGGAAGACACCTGCAGTGTAGCATTGTTCTAAATGTATCAATATTTAACATTAACGTGGAGCACCCATGCCTAGAGTTCTGCAAGGGTTCTAAACATCCATGCAATCTAGCTTCACTTGTACAAATATATAGAGTTTATTTGAAAATGTTAATTTAAATAATAAAGTGGTATCATTCAACTTGAACTTCCTCTGTTTTCTTCCTTGAACCTGGCAGAAGATCAACATTCAGACTCTTATAAAAGATGCAGTTGTCAGTTGCCATTCCCTACCTTACACACAAACCCATGTGACTTAATACACAAATATTAAATTATATAGCTGCCTTTTAATTCAGATCACTCAATTTTTGCAAAATCCTTTGGCACTGTGTTCTGTAGCACAACAATGGAAACTGTCTGGGAATTAAATGATGTCTTTGCTGACTCTAAAAGCACTGCTCTCAGCATTTGTGCAGTTTCTTACTCTATTATTTTTTATCTCTTGAGGCAGATCCTGATCTTACTTTCCAGTCTCCTTCATGCTGCTTCTTTCACCGCTAGACAATCTCTAGGGAAAACTTTACTGTTCACTTGAGTGTCACTGGTGACCCAGGCGAAAGTCTGCTTGCCCTGGTCTTTTCAGATACTCACACCTCCTGGTTTAATGTTTTTTTGCAGAAGTTTTGACTGAATTCAGCAAAGCAGCAATGATATAAAGCATTGGAGACCAAAGCTATCCATACTCCCTGGGGAACTGTAGGAGAGTGACTTCTTCTGTGTATGTAACATTCTGCATGTCTACATATCTGTACTAATGGTGGTTGAATCTTTTGGATAAATCCTTTGGAGTTCTATAATTAAAAAGAAAAACATTGCCAGCCAAATTAGTTCCACCAATGGCACAAATGAAGACCTAGTACCTGTGGCAAAGAACTTGCTCTTAGGAAAATTTAGCCAAGGTTGGGTACTGCAGAATACTGGTGCTTAATAAATGGCCCTGGATCACACAGCAGCAGTGGTCTGTATCACAGGCACATGTATTGTGCCCTTCAGTGGAATGTCCAAACATATTTAATGCCTTCCTCTTTACAAATGTAAAAATGCCCTCACCATTTCAGGCAAGAGGTATTGGGTTGACAATTGTTACAGGGGCTGGAACTGATTCTCTGTCTCCAGGGTCTCACTGAAGGGTTCATTGAGGCTTCTGCAAAAATCTTTACCAACCCATGAAGGACAACTACAACTTACTTCTCAGAGACACATAATTGGTGTCTAGTATCTGAAGTCCCTTTACATGCAGCACAGGGAGTCCCAGCTGAGTCCACATGAATTTAGGAGTGTCTGCCTTGCTGGATCAGTTTCCACCAGGGAAGCCTAGTGCTGAGAAGCTGCTTTAGCATAGCTTGTTTACTAACAGTGTAATGAAAAAGGAGACAGATTAATTTTTATTATAACTGACTCTAGCTCAAGCAAGTTTACATGTATTTCTTTCCTTTGTGAACTACATAATCCTAATTCTCTGATCTCACAGGATAAATAAAGATTACACAATGCTATGGCACAATGTCAGTGTTGATACTTACATCAATGGGTTTGGATAATGCAAGAGCTGAATTCCTTGTCATGAATATTCATGGTTGGTTTTTTAGTAAAAAGCTTCCTGAACACTGCTGTTCAGTAGTTTCTAAATCCAGTGCACAATGAGCCCACTGGAATCTGTGTCTCTCCCTGGGTCTCCCAGACACTTTACCTAGCTATTCTATTAAAAAATATGCTCTGGATCTGTTAAAGTGAGTAGAGTCCACACTAGGAGGTAGAAAACAACCTCAGAAATTATTCTGAGATTTAAAGAAAAGTTAAATATTTTATATCTATTCAGTTTAATACCACCCAGGATGAAAATTCTAGTCTAAGGACATCCTTGCATTGAGGGACTGTTGCAATGCAGCTCGATTTAGATTACAAATTTGGATTACAGTTCCTGTTAATGTAAATATTCTGCACATGGCTTCCCATCTACCTCAAGAACCACGTTTAACTTGGAAGTAGGCAGATGGCAAACATCTATGTCAGAAGATCATCACTGACTTTTATTTTCTCCATGAAGCACACTCACTACAGTTCTTTATCCACACACATATGTGAAAGAGACAGCATGACTCACATGCTCAGCTCAGCAGCACCCAGCTAAATTTACTAAATATTAAAATTATGAGCACTGAAATAAGAGAATCTGAAAAACTCAAATGCATCCTTTCTTTGTCATGTGCTTCCAAAAGGATTAAAGATTCTTGAGCTGTGATATGATCAGTCATTCAACAAGGTATGTGCAAGGCAGAGGAAACCACTGTTCATTCTTCCACAGCTGCACAGGCTTTGTGGGTCTAAAAGTGGAAGCTGCTCACTTCTGACAGTAAAATGAATAGTGACTCTACAGGCAGAGATGATGGATCTGGGGGTTATAAGGGAGCTTTTCTTGGCAGTCTGATCCTTTAAAGGCCAGTAATTTCTACTACAGAAAATTACTACATTGCTGGTGGCAACAGGCTCTTAATTTGCTTGTAAACTATTGTTTTCTTCATACAGCACAGAGAATGAATGTTCTCAACACTGAAGATGTGCAGTATTATAATCATGCAGTATTACAATATAATTCATGCTTTATGATGCCCAACTGCTTAATTCAGACTGCACTTATCAGGTACCAATTTAGTCTATATGCAACATTAACAATTCTACTCATGTCTTTTTCAATGAGGTTTTTGTTTTTTACCATTTTGAAGCTACTTAAATGTGTGGAAAACCAGCTAGAGAATGAGAGCATTAATGTACACTTATGCCTCTGTTCTCCTTTCAAATACTGCCCTCTGTGACTGCAAAGAGTTAAATGCAAGGATGTAACAAATGAGGAGGTGGGTTGGAGGGGACAAAATAAGATCCCTCAAGAAGGATCATATTAAATTCAGAGAGAAACATCACTTCTTCGAGATCTGCAAACAGCAGAGTGCCCCATACTGGCTCCAGCAAGCATCGCGTTAAGCCTGCAGCAAACACTGAACCCATAAAGGTGACAGACATTGGGAAATGAAAAACAGGAGGAAGGCAGCTGCCTGTACCCAACAGAGTGAGGGAGCATGCTGCAGTAGGATAGTATGGTTTACCCCTGAAAGGTGGAGCTGAGTCACCTGCAGGGAATTTGCAGGAGCTTTTATCTTGAGACTGTGGCACAGGTAATGTCCATTTATTCATCTGCCCTAATAAGCTCTTAGCCTGCTTTTCTCAGACCCAGGTTAATGCAGAGTCAGGCATCTGCCTAAGAGCTGAGGTACATAGCAAACACCCCTTGCATCAGCCATTACTTACTGAATTTCAGCTGAGATGCTGCCTGAAAGGGTGCCTCTTGCAAGACCAAACTATTTCATTTACATCACCAGAAGAGTTTGGCTGCATATTCTGTTTAGATTCTGAAGGCCATCATTAACAGAATGTATAAGAAACCACCCTAAAGTTTAGTTCTATTTATAGGCCTAGTTGCCTACAAAATAACACAGCTGTGATTAGACAGAGGCTGCTGCAGATGCATTAACTCTCTTGGTCACTATGGGTACTGTGAGATTTTAGAGGGCGACAACAGTTAATAATAATCTGATCAATGCTAAATAAGTTTCCTGGTATAAAGGAAACAAGAAAAGGATTTACAAAATGAGATAGTAACAGGTAGTTGCAGTAAATCTGGAAACCTCAAATAACACTCAGATTCAGTAGACTTACTAAGGACAAACAGCAATGAGCAAGGGAAAAAATGTTAAAGAAGCCTTTTGTACGTGCCATGTGCAAATGCTCTTTTCTGGCATTTTGCTTTGGTGTTTTATCAATGTATATCTGTTGCAAGAATCAAATATCTCTTTCCTTATATCACCAGCCTTCATGTCCCTGAGAAGACACAGAGCCTTTTCAGACAAGGAGAGAGCCAAAATGCAGAAGCCTTGTACCAGAATACGCTGGTAGGCATTTACACCAACCACTACAGCTTGATAAAGGGAGATTAAATGTGATGTCTAACATGAACAAATGCTAAACCACGTATCTGAAATAAACAAGGATTCCAGGATCTGGTCTTCAGTGACTATTTGTGGTTTCATATCACTGCATGAGCTATAGTACAGTGATAATGACCTAGCTTTTCAGGATTCCCAGAGTTAATGCCAGGGTTTGTTTCTGGCTTTTTCTTTTCACCATCTGAGAAGTCTAGACAGTGCATCACTAACAGAATTATGTGAAAACATTTGCATTGCTGGAAAACTGAAGGAAATGAGTCTGTTGGCTGAATTTATTTTTATCTTTCTTTTTTTTTTTTTTTTTACCCCATGAAGGAAACCTGCCCTTCCACTTTCAAATCTCTTTCCCTGCAAAGAACAAAAACTGCATCTCTCTTTGACCATTGTCAAGCGGTTATAACTTTAATGAAATATAGAATAAAACCACAGCTTTTTTCTCTCTGGTTCCACCTTCTCATTTGAAAATACCCTGTTCTCCAATTGAAAAGAACATTGTCTTGCTGTGTCCTCTTATCCCATAGTCTGGCATGGAGACATGGGAACTCAGGAAGAGAAAAGAACCATCTAGTTCATCAGTGCCAGTGGCAGTTCAATGAAATACAATATCCAGCTGCCACAGTTTTCACTTTAAACTTAAAATATCTTTTGCTACCCAGAAGCATTCTCATTCTCCAGCTCAGTCCTGTACTTATTCAATGGCTGTTATTAATTTTACTTTCTCCCAATTAAAGAATGGGAGAAAAAATGATACGAAGTTTTTGCATATATTACAATAATATTGCTAATAATTATCAGCCAGGCCTAAAATATAACAATATGATTCCATTTTACCACACAATTACCATAGCCCTATCAAGAACAGCTCTGTCATTCAACAGAATCCCATCGCTGGGGCACTGCACTCATTGTTCAGGCAGAGAATAGAAATCTTTACTGGATTTAACATTCCTTCCCTGCTGCTCAGTAATACAAATGTATTTAGGAATGTTGGCTATCAATTTCCTTTCAACCTTCCTAATGAGATGTTACCTAATTCTCTGAGCAAGTTAAATGAAGGTAGAGAGAATAATAACTTCAAGAACTATATTTGCAAACTAATCTCCTTCTCTCTTCAGGAGTTCTAAACATCCTTCACAAATCCCTATCTTCGGAAATCAGAGTAATACAAAGGTATAGAAGAAAAAGTGCGGATGAGCCCACCCCCCAACAGCTAACAGGTCTTTTATTCTTTCTGAAATTCAGTCCTGCTACTAAAGCAGAGTGATCAGGACTAATCAGATAAAGACTATTTAGAGTAAACAAATATGAGAACTGTCAGATCCCCACTAGCATACACTTTGTAAAAACTGTAGTAAATGCAAGCAGTATAAACAGATAAATAAAAAACTGGCTCATTCACTTTAACCACTTTTTAATCTAAAGCCTAGCACTACAAATACACTCAGTAAAAGTCTCAAACCACTTCCAGAAATCTCATCAATGTGTGAAAAGAGCGAAAATGTAGGAAAACTCAGCAGGATGAGAAAATCAGTTCCCATTCTGATTGCCTCTTTCATTAATTGGAAACTTCCTTTAGGAACTTGACCTAAGGGTGCAGAAGATCCTTGCACTCCATGTGTGTACTGAGTCCCATTATATTTTCACTCTTCCTTGTGACTCTGTGGGTGGGGACCCTTGAAGATTGTACAGAAATATAAACTGCATATATATCCCCCACGTATAACTGCATATATAAACAGCTCCAAGATATGAAAACTGCTTTTTTTGCATAATAATGCCATATGTCTGATGGATACATTTGCAAGAGAGGAAGACTTCTGTGCTTAAAGAACAAGACTCTGGCAATTTGTTGTATTCTCTTAATTGTTCAGTTCTTCCATGTTTCTCTACAAGAGGGGCATTTTTACTTTTTTCTTATACATACTATGTTCCTGTACTTCAAATGCACATTACAAACTCTCTGGGGCAAGTTTCTGAGCATGGGTTAGTGCCCAATTTATTACAGTCCTTTCTGCAGCACCCTATATAAAATCAGGGTATATTGACTGTATATAAGAGTATACTGCATCAGTCTTGGTCACTCAGGGTTGGTAATCACTGAGATTCTGTCACATTTATATTCTTTCAGATGCTGTATACTGAAGAGTAAAGGGGTGATGCAGCAGAATTATAACTGTGGCTTCTGATATAAAAAAATTCCCTATGCACACCTTTAGCTGGAAATTTTTAGACATTTCCATTTAACTGCAATTCTGCCAATTAGTCCTTGATGAGTGGCTGTAGTAGGATGAAGGAAAACTGATCTTTACATTTTCAACATAAGTAAAAAAAATAAAAATGTGTCAGTGAATCTCTTAACATATTTGTACATTGAGCTATTATTAATAACACATCAATTTACATGAACAAATAATTATTTTCTAGAGGTAAACATGTCTTCTAGATGTTATTAAATCTCCATGAATTTGAAGAGTCTAAAGAGAAACAGACTGCTGAGTGCAAATGTCCCTACTGTATGGATGAAGTTGTTAAAACAAAAGGAGAACTGCTTAGACAGTTGCTCAGCAATCATCACATGCACTTCCACTGCTCTTTCAGATCAGGGATAAAAGTGGACAGCTCATGGGCCAGCTGTCCAAGAATGAAGCAGATGAAAGCCAGGACAATTAGTTGGAAGTGAAACCAAACCAAAAAGAACAGTAAAAACAGACAAAAGGGCACATGAATATTAGCCTTTCCAGTTTTCCTAGAAACAGGAAGAATTTCAACACCTCTTGCATCAAAAGGCATTCATGCAAGACAGAGGACAGGTAGTAAGATAATAAAATCATACCACCAGTGTACACCTTGGATGTTATTAAGAGCAGCTGAAGCACTATATTCTTCAGTCCTTTACCTCTAAAAGATCCCTAGAATCCAAAATATTTGGCTAAGTGTAATGAAAGATATCACTATGGGAAGGGAGGGCAGGGCAGGGACCATTTCAATATTTCATAAAAAAGTTCACCTGCTGTTCACCTGTACCCTGCATCCAGAGATGGAGAAGCTCAGGGAGCCTGAAACACCTTGGAGACATTACCTTTTGGGGCTTACCCTGGGAGCAAACCATGGCCTTAGGGATGCCTTGCAAGCTGGCCTTGGGGAATCGATGGTGAACATGCCAGTCCAGACCTAGGCAGGGGGACACACATCCCCTCTGGGAAATGCTGGGCCCTTATGCCGAAGGATCCAAGGAAAACCAGCCTGCTGTTGGGCACGTGTGGATGAACATCCCACAGCACAGAGATGGTGTGGCTGAGTAGGGAGTTTGCAAGCCCCAAGAGCCCTGCCTCATACAGGTCCTCAGGTCAAGTGCTGGGATGTCCTTACCTCTTCCTACACATCTGGAAACTGGCAGTCCCTCTTCAAGCCAGTGCCCTGCTTTTTTTCCAGGACAATCCCACCAGGCTGCCTCACCAAAGGCATTCTTGGGGTTTTCTGACTTGGCTGCCAGATGAATCTAGCCCTCACTAAGGAGACCTGTAAGCCGACCCAATAGGAGGTCTGGAAGCCTGCCCAAAACATTGGACATGGGGGGGCTGCTCTGGAATGTGCAATCCTGGGAGTGTTTTGCAGCTGCTGCCTGAAAACTGACAGAAACCAAGATGGACATTTCAGCCAGCTGGCAGCTGCCAAGATCTTGCAGACTAGATTTTGTATTGGGAACAACATGAGGCATTGTTTCTGAAAATTAAATTTTGTTTGGAATTTCTGGCTCAAGGGAGAATTTTTCTGGTTTATTCTGAGTTTTTAGAAGATGAATCAGAATGAAACCAAATTTCATAAGATTGATTCCCCACAAACTGGAAACCATAAATGTTGCTCAGCCAACTCCTATCTGTAACTTCAGCAAAAGGATCAGCCATATTCATATTTGGATAGGGTGGGGATGCTAGAGAATATGAACCTTTTAAAGCTGGTGCCAACTTCAGTACATTTAAAGGAAAGTGTTTCAAAGGTATGCAGAGCAAGATACTGCTTCTCTTTAGCATAAAAACTGTTGTGTCAAAATCTTTAGATAATCATTATATTTACATAATCATTAGCTTTGCTTACATGGCAGAGTTGTGGAAGGTGGTAATAGTAAGCATTTTTGCAGAACACTTCCTTTTCCCACTTTCCCAAACTCTTGAAATTCTTGTGGGAGAGGGATCACCTTAAAATTAAAGTCAATGCCCTACTGATAGAGTGCGACTGTGTAAGAATATAGTCTGCCCCTAAGTATGTTAATTATCAGCTGTGGGAGGATCTTTGAGACACATGGGATCATATCAGCAATAGGGCTACAAAAGCAAAGGAGAAGCCTTGACTTTTAGGAGAGTGGACTGCTATGTCATCAGCTTATCTACCATGTTATCATCTGATAACAATGTTGAATTCCTAAACTTGTGGGATAAAAATTACACAGAATGTCTCCTAATTTCTCATTGTTTCATCCAAAAGACAAGGGGAAGATGTAAGGAAGAAGGAAAGATAACAAAAATTTAAAAAAAAACAAACCCTAAAACAATGAAAACTAGCAGAAGAACAAAATAGAAAATGCAAGAAGAAAAAAAAATCCCAATACCTCAAAAAATAGCCATCCCTTCTTGCCTTTTAAGCCCAAGGTCTTATCATCTAATCAGTAATTTGCCTCCTGCAGAGAAGTCTTCTTAGAATATCTCTCATTTTTGACTCCTTCAGGTCTTTCATACTATTTCATTATAGTATTTTCTTAACCTATTAGATACTCTTTTGTTGGAGAAGTGTGATCAACACAACTGATGAAACAGAAGTGAAGAATTGCCAAGATCACAAGCCTGGTGCTTCAGCTTTAACTCTCACTTCGTACAGGTGAACAACTTAACATATAGGAAACATGAGGTTTGTTTGAAAAATAAAAAAGTGCAAGTTCTCATTTTTCATATGACACAATTAAATAGAGCTTTATGGGTTTGCTTAGCAGTTATTTTACCAGGAATAACATGAGCAATGCTTGAAGGGGCCAGTAAAACAGATGTGTCTTAGTGCTGGCAGAATAGCAACATTCCAAGGCTGTTCTTTGGGTCCTTTCAGTGCTAGTGTTCCAAAGGAGACAGAACTACCTCATCTGCATTCAAATGATGTACAATTATCATTTGGTATGGATTTGTTCTTTAACATCTTCTTACAGTTCCGGAAAATACATGCACTGAAAGTTTTCAGTGCTGTTGTATGAACTTTAATCATTTCTAGGGCTAATAAAGCAAGTATAAAGCAATTCCCATCACTGGAGAAAAAATCTGTTAATCAGTCTTGTCCTTGCTCTCACTCTACTGATTGTAAATAGTTTTAGACAGGGCTAAAA
The DNA here is from genome assembly GCA_013397245.1 of Thryothorus ludovicianus. Classification (NCBI taxonomy): domain Eukaryota; kingdom Metazoa; phylum Chordata; class Aves; order Passeriformes; family Certhiidae; genus Thryothorus; species Thryothorus ludovicianus. The sequence continues at coordinate 139,649 of VZTB01008920.1, read as the reverse complement.
AAAGTGTAGCAGCAGTCTCAGCTTGATAGACGAGTATGCTGAAATGGCTGTTCTTGATACATTTTTTTTCAGTTAGCACATTCTGTGAAAAAGTAGAAGCAAAGCAAAATAATAAAATCTTCCCACTTTCCTTCTCTCTAATTCTGATAGAGATTATGAGGAGAGTAATCCAGAAAGGGAATCAACATTGGGGAAAACATGTTCAAATGTTTTTCCCTTATTTCCTCCTTATGAATGCCCTTTATATGACAGAGATGTCCAAACAGCACTTAAGGAGCAAGAGCAAAATGCCTGACAGACAGGCATGATAAGTAATGGCTCAAAATGTTTGCAAGGCAGACAGAAAGGGTGACTTTTTCTCTTTTTTCTTTTTTTTTTTTCCCTCTGAAAACCTTTTAAGGTAAACTCACTTCATGTCTGCTGGCATGCAGCCATTTTCCTATAAATTCATATTACAATGCTGTATTTCTAATGGATTGGGTATGGTGCTTTTCCATTTTGCTAATGAGAAAAGCTAAAGGCCATTACTTGTTCTGATTAAGATCCCAAGGGAAGAAATGTGATGTGTATATTACCAGGCCATACAGAAAGGAAGTATTTGGCATTTCCAATCAATCAGATGAAGGGTAGACAGAAAAAGTCTTATCCTGTGACTGCAGAGGATGAAGATATAGAGGGAAAAGAAACCATAGAAAGTGTCTTTAAAAGGTGACTTACAGGAATCAGTTATAATGATATTAGTATGATCAATGACTAGGGCTACTATCTGGGAAGGATGTAATTACCAAAATGAAAACTTTCAAATGGGAAGCCTGATCAAGGGCAGAGGTGCTGTCATATTTCTCAGAGCACTGTCAGCTCTCATCCAGGCAATGTATTACTGTGTCACTCACAAGCACTACGAGGTTGTGCTTCCTTGGGGTGGGAGCAGACCTAGGAAGTGAGGGGTTGAGAAACTTTGCATCCAGCTCAGAAACGTGGGTAAGTCTGGCCCCAAAGGCAAATTCAAGATAAAGCAAGATAAGGCCGGGCAAAGGGGAAAATAGGAAAGAGAAAATTCCCAGTCATGACTGGCTTTAAGGAAGGTTTTGCAGCAGTGCACATTTAAAAACCATTTCAAGAGAGAGGGAAAGGAAATACTGTAGAAATATGAACTACTTGTCATAAAGGGAGGAAACAAAAAAATGTACCAAGAGATGCACTACTCAATTTACAGAAGGATAGTCTGGAATATCCTCTAAGGTGTTTCAATATGAAATTCCTACATGTTTAATCCTGTTGTCATAGAATTTTTCAAATTTATACCTGAATGAAATACAAAGTTTAGAGAAAAATTTTCATCCATTTTTCATTGGCTTCATAGTAACAGCTTGAACATGGTACAAGATAGATGTTCCAAATGGCAAATGAAATGAATAGTGCTTGGAGATGGGGTTTCTAAGAGAGAACAGGATCCCTTTACTGTGTTACAATGCATAGTCAGAGGTGTAGATACATGTTAAATAATATATTAATTTCACACTATAAATCACTCTGGAACATTAAAACTGACAAAAAATCTCCCACACTACATCCTCTCGAATGGAATTCCAGATTAATGGAACATTACTGTCAATGACAACAAAACTATAATAACTGATAAGGTCTGCAGGAGAGATAGTCTCCTGTACTCTCCCAAATCTGCATTAGGGCATTTAGCTTTCCTCTTTAGGACTCCACTGATTCTTTACAGATACTTGGGAATGCCTCAAATACTTCCACTTGGGAATAGAAAGAAAGACTGTAACACTTTCACCCGTGTGCTTTATAAGAACATCTTCAACCCAACTCTTCTCGTGACATTGGGAGGCAATGATAAGAGATGCATTTCTCTTAAATATTACTGGTGACAAGGCAAGGATGCAACACACATTGCTGGAAAAAAAAAAAAGAACCAGAGCTGAGAAAGTCCATCTACAGCTATCAAAGTGAAATTCAATCATCTTCAGCTTTCCTTAAAGGCATATATTTAAAATATTCCACACAGGCCCTAACAGGAGTTCTCAGTGAGCTCTTCTGATCTCTCTGCTCCAATCATGCGAAAAAGGAACATACACTGCACAAATGCACCCTAGCCTGTACAGGCAAGCAATTCTGGCCTCTTCTAAATGCCACAGCCCAGTCAGGGAATTGTTCTCAGGAGGATCTTCCAGAGTATCTATTTCTAGGCTATGTTGTCCATTATGGTTCTTTGATGCACTTCTGGCTCTGGCACAGAGAAAAGTTCAGATGTCTTCATTTTGTGCTGGCGCTCACTGATCAGCATAATGCTCCCTTTCTCCTTTCCTTTTATACACAATATTTAAAAAAAAAAAAAGAAAAAGATTAAGTGCTGTGCAAATATTTGCAGTGGACAAAGTCCTAACTGCACCACAGATTTCCTTGTCCAAGAATATGACAGAGATGACAAAGTGGCTATTTTACTGTCAAATAAATTTATATCAACACTTTAAAGCCATAGGACTTTGCATGATTCACCTTACAAAGAAGGATCACTGCTGACGTACACGTGCTACATGGAACTCAGGCCACACTGCTAAAATACAAATTAGCAGAGTTAACTAGCAGAGTTTTATACTTAGAAAGTATAAAAAGTGGCTGTTCCTGAGGCTGAATAAGGGCATTTGCAGATTCCTCACACTTAGTGGCTGATGTCAGGGACAATGAATTTAATCTTAGGATGGAAGATTGTGTGTGGGGGATGCCAGCCTGGCCAGCTGCAATATCCCCTAACAGCCTTGAAGGAATGGCAATTGTGAACTGAAACAGCATTAACTGTCACCCTTGCCTCAGGACTGGAACTTTTTGCTTGTTGTGAAGATCATGAGAAACACTACATGGAGTGTGAAGATGAAAACAGAGCAAGATCAAAAACATTAAATAGAACCACCAAGACACAGCTGTCCATGCTGCTAGTGAACTCAGGGAAATACAAATGCCAAAATCTATTTGACATTCATGACATAATTTGGTATGGGAATTTAGAACACTGAGTTAACCACAAAATTCCATTTTTAAATATTTTTCATTATTATTAATATAGAGGACAGATTATTACAGGTTATTCATCGAGAAGCAATTAAGATTCACTGCTAGGCAGTAAAGCCAAATCTAACTTGAACTGGTAAAATCTTCTTTTTTCTTACTGGGAAGAATGGGCCAATTAGTTCAGCTGCCTCGACCAGAACAGCTTATGGCAGTCCATCACTCTGAGACTCTGGGCTTTGCCTCAAATGTACAGCTGAGCATCCCTGGGTTTGGAACAGGAGCTGCTGTCCATACTAGAAGAAAAACTACACTGTACGGAGGTCATTTACCTCAGTGGGAATTGAAGAACTCGCATTGATTTGACTATTTGTTTAATTGATGATATAAGGTTTAATTAACATTTTAAAAAACTTTGACAATATAAAATGCAATATAGGTGCTGCTGTTGCTATTTGTCACTTGTTCTCTGCCTCAGGATGTCTCTGAAAAGACTGGAGTGCTGTTGTGTTTGGAAGGAACAGCAAATGCTGCAGATTCTCTCCTGTATCATTTGTACCTTAGGGAAAAAGAAAAAGAAATGTTTGGCATAAATCTGCAGGATATGTGCAGATGGAGTTAAAATACTTCCATAGAAATGCCACAGCTTCATAAATTGAACTAACTGATCTGCCTAAAAAATAAGCGCTTCAAACTTTCAGCAAGTATTGAAATTTCTTAGTTTACAATAGGATCAGCTCTGCCTGCAAAGATCTCTGTAGAACAATTATAGACAAGAGACACTAATACTTTACACTTCTCTGCCAGACTTGTAATTGCAATCATATAATTAAGAGTCCTTGGAACACATATCCAATAGCGTATGCAATAAAGTGAAAATCCTAATATTAAAAATAAGCTCAAGATGATGCCATGGTGCTTAAGCCATATTTTTCTGTTTTGAAATGCAAGAAAATATAACACTGCTCATGACATTTGTATGAGAATTAATGAAAGAGAAAAGTGGATTTATAAGCCTTGAAATGTATTATTTTCTTTGACTTCTGTAGCAGATTAATTACTGTAAATTTTTCCATCAATCATTTTCTGATTTCCAACTCTGTTACAGTGAATTTTAAACAAAGGATAAAGATTTCAGCAAGGTCAGTGGATTTCTGCTCTCAATATCATTCAGGTACAAATAAAATAAGGAAACCTTCATCAATCAATGGCCACACATTGAGTGGAGTTTTTTGCTACCATTTCCTTATGTTGCCTAACGCATCAAGGAAATCTGAAATTGTTGCTACTTGCATTTTTTAGTTATGGATAAACTTCATGTAATACAATAATCTTCTAGAATGTGTACAGGAAAATATGGTCATTTTGTTGGAACAACCATTTATTTCCAGAAAACTAAAGATTCTGACCTAAGTCCATTGTCTTCAGAGGAAATCCAGTCTACTAAAGCTAGCTGGGAGCATCTGTATGTTAAAAGAAAGTCAGCAAAATCGCTTTTGTTAAGAAGTTATTTTTGAATACTGAGCACCAATTTGGATTCTGTGGATAAACTAGGCAAGGTTATCTGTGGGAATACCATCATAGCTCAATTCTCACTTCCCCTTGTTACTATATTTTTGTCATTCCAATTTGCATTGTCGAAAGTGGCAATTAAAAAAAAACAAATACTACTCAGTTTTTAGTCAAGTGCAGGTGCTTTAGGTGGAAAAGGCTGGCATCAGGCCAAAATTACAGCAAACAGGAGGAAGGGAGCAGTCGGGTGCCTGAGGAGTTGAAAAAAGTCACCTTGGAAATCATAGCACCTTTGGTCTATACTGCAAACACTGCACACACCTGTGGTTCACAAGCCAGAGAACACAAACAGCAGGAAGTTGCTGCATGAGTGAAATCAGTTTGTGTCATATAAATAATATACTGATTTAAGAGAAACACCCAAGGGAAACACAGCAAAGGAAAACTGGGAGTTGCGGTTGGCAAATGCATGATAATTTTGACATTTAGATACTAAAGTCTTAACAAAGTTTCTGTTTCAGTATTACAACTACAAATATTAAAAAGGCAAAATTAGAAACATACAGGAGTGTCTATCACATTCAAAATTCATCAAATATCATGAAGGATAGAGCAGTCCTTCATGGGACCAGAAAAGGATGTGCCTCTGGGATACTTGTGCTCACTGGACCCATCCCGATGAGGTGTGGCTCACCTCTGCCACACAGTAGAAATCTGCTGTGTTCAACAGTTCATCACCTTGCTAGAAAAACAATTCAGTTCAGCAAACTCCCAAATTCACTCAACACAGCTGCTCTCATACCCCTTGCTACAGCTCAATGAAAAGTGATGACTGAGCTGTTTCATAGTAAATATTAAGTATAGCAGAACTTTCCTCCCAAACTGAGTCTTTTAGGAGCAAGAGGATTCTACAGCCTCATAGCTCTGACAGAATCACCCATAACTCACAGATAATAAAATACCATCAGAGGGCACCGAGGTTATTGCCATCAGCAGCTCCCTATAGAATTGTAAATCATCTGAACAAAGCTTTTCTTTTTCTGAGAACTTCAGACTGAAATCATTTTATATACAGGGTCCCAGTGTCTTACACAATGTATGAAGACTGTACCTTTAGCTCCTTCATTTAACCTTGCTTTACAAATGAGTGAACCTTGAACAGGCTGCTCTTTCCAGAAGAAAACAAGAAAGATACCTCAAAAGCACTGGTAATTTGTCTTATGGGAAGTTTAAACCTTTGGGGTACCAGTGTGCCAACTATCCAATAAACCACGAGGATTAACTGTGAAACACACCGTGAACTGAAATTCAGTGGGATATGATATGGGAAAAGGCAGTGAAATTCAATGGAATATTATTTTTGTGAGCAGCTGCAGGTCCAGGACTTTGTCCAATACACAGGTTATGTTACCTCTTCCATTGTGATTAAAATATACTGAACATCTTTCAGATTAAATTCACTTTCAACTCCATTGTACGTGGTTTCAGTAACACAGGAACAGGTCACCTTACAAAACACTGCAATACCTGCAATCTAGTGTTTCTGAGAAGTCCCAGTGCCTCTGGAATTAAAAAAATTTCCCTTATGAAAGAACATGAGAAATGTAATTCAAAGGTTGCTGCACAGAGCAGAAACATTTTGCTTAACAAAATGTACCCATCTTATTGGAAAGAAAAAAAAATAATTCAAAGAGTGCAGCATACTTACTAATGACATAACACATGTTGAAACGAATCAATCTTAACTTTTGGTTCTGAATGTTCTGAATTTTTAGTGAGAGGATACTGTGAATGCTCAGTTGCAACAAGTGTTTGCTCTTTGTCTGTAAACCTCAGGGATTGTAAAGAATGTTATATTGATGCACAGCTCTTTTCTGAGTCTTGGTACATCATGCTCAATAAAGGTTTAAAAAAGTTTTTATAATATTCAGAAGTCTCAGTACTTAAATGAATAATACTTGTTTTGAACTGAAATAACAATGTTTCTTTGTGATGAAAAATAAAGGTTGGAGATGAAAAAGGTCACTAGCCCCTTCTTTGGATTTGTGTCAACACCTGGAAATCCCTTCTGTGGAGTTTAAAGTATTCAATCCACTTGAGTTCTAGATGTCCCAAACAATTAACTTTCTATGCTTCATTTCAAACACTAGTCTAGCTCTTAATGTGTTATCAATTTCTGCAATGTTAAGGTTATACTTTCCCTTTTCTACTTTCATAACCTTACTGTTAGCAGCACTAAAATTTCTTTTCCTTTCCATGGGTACCCTTCATGCACCTATGTTGTGTTGTAAACCACTGCTGTCTTTCACCTTTTATTTCAGCTAAAGTTTATATCTCTCTCTGAAGTTGATACAGTTCAAGTGCTTCACCTTACACCGAAATAATTGGTGAAGGACTGCAACAGTACTTAGGATAAACAAGCTGGTTTTCCATATAGTTTATCATGTTCTTTTCCACTGACAATATAACTTCTTCAAGGATTTCAAGACTTCTTGCAGTGCTTGTGTGTGCCTGTACATGAGGAGAAATGACCACAGATTAGTTTCCCAGCTCTTGGCAGAGAAGAGCTGAGGAAGCAGCACTTCTGGGAGACACTTCTTGCTTTCCACATGGCCACAGTTTTGAAAAACACCCTTCATCTCTTTAAGATCCTCAAACTTGCCTTGTATTTTTTCTGGAAAGCCATATTCCACATTACAGTCAGAATTACCTGAGCCTTGTTTAAACACAGGCAGGACAATAAAAGCGAGTTTCATTCTAATATGGCAAAGGGTTCTCTTCTTGATTGAAAAATGGAAAACACATTTACAAAAGAGAAATGTATCAAGAAAATACAGATGACAGACCTGACATTTAGAGTACTTTTGTTTTCTACCTCTTATTGAGTTTGTCAGTTGTAGGTGTGGCAGGATATTTCAAACCTAGAATTATTTTCAGGAGGTTTTTTTTACCCTATTATTTGTTCCTCTCTTCTACTTCCCTTTCTCTCCCCAAAACTTGCCCTGTCATTTATAGCACCAACACAATTTCACAAGAAAATGTGTGAACATTATATTTTTTAAATAAAATTATTTAGGTAAATTACTTACTAGTAGGTAGCAAAATGTGTTCACAATCTTGGTTCATCTGTAGGAGAGATATCAACATAAAATTTCTGGGAGTATGACTACAGATGAGCCTTTTTGGGGGGATATTCTGCAGATTACTAAATTTATGCCAGATACTCCCAGTTTTACGGCTTTCAGTTTCTATTCGTTACTACAAAATAAAAAAGTTCATTTTATATGCAGTGCATGACTATTGCTACATAAAAAAATGTTTGGAAGAGGTGGCTTTGAACCACACTCCCATTCACCAGGTGGCACTTCTAGAAATCACAAAAAAATGACAAAAAGCAACAGTCATATCTAAGAAAATATATGAGAAACAAGCCTCTAAATGTTCTAGTTTACAATTATGTGAAGTCATCTGCAAATCAATCATATGAATGAGGTTAGTTTGATGATGAAAATGAAATTATATTAGTTAAGGCTTTTCTGGCTGATAATTTTTGCTTTGCTGATCCATCACTGTTGCTTGGTGTTGATGTGCATTTTTATCACCACAATCAGGGAGTTGATTCCTTCTCTGAAAGGGAATCTGGGCTAATGTCACTTTGAGTCAGTAGCTGATACCTCAAAGAGAGGCAGAGAGTCCTCAACAAAAGCTCTTTGTTTGTTTGTGGAAGTGTGGTGTGAAGGTAAAATTTAACACAGAATAAAAGCTACTGACATGCTGGGCTCAGATGAAGTGCTGCTTGGACCAAAAATGGATTTCTCTCCATCTGTGTTTATGTTCACCTTTTACATTTTCCCTTCCTAACTACAACAGGTAGTGGCTTTGAAGATCGGCACACCTGCACATAAAGGCACTGAAAGCCACTACCAACAAATGGTAGGAAAGAAGAACTGAGCTCAGAAGAGAAAGGGGAACACTACAGAGATAAGATTATATAAACTCTATTCATTCAAAAATATCATCTAACCATAGCTATGGTCAAACATAGGCTGTGGAAGCCTATGAAACAGATGAGCAGAAGGAGTCTCATCTACACAAGAGCTGATCTGCCCAGTTCTTACATGAGTCAGTGGAATTTCAATATGATCCACAACAGGAAAAGATCACACTTTTCCTTGCTCACCTGAGCAGGTATTTAGCCTATGCTGTCAATTTAAGAATTTTTCTATAAAAAATGCTGTTGCATGCACAAATGTTTCCTTATACAAATGCTGACCATATTTTTAAGATTCTTAACCTATTTGTCTCAATAATATTTAGTGGCAGTGAACACTGCAAATTGATTTAATCCTTCATGATAAAAGTTCTTAGTCTCTTGTTGACTGCTTAGAGTCTGATGCTTTTCAGTTGCACTGAGTGACCCTTTTTATCTCAAATAACACATGAAATAAATTGGAACTGCCTTTCAAGAGCATGTTTGGGAAGAAAGGTGCAGGAGGAATTACTTGTTTTTTATAAATCTCAAAATAATTTATGCTGATCTTCTCCCTTCTAACCAGAATCAATTCTCCTTAAATGGATCTCCTGCCCCAGACAGCTCCATGTTGTTAATCACTTACATTTGACCTGGACTTTGAGTAAAAGGATAAGGAAGATCTTAATTTCAGCCTGAACTAGGTTATTTCATTTGAAATGGGTTCAGTTCTACATTTTCCACATAAACAGAAACGGAAACTGTCAGTCAATAAATAAAATAAAAGAGCTCTAAGATTAACACCTGGTAAAGTGAAAGGCACAAGACTGCAAAGAAGCTTTGCTCCTGTAGTTCTCCAAGAACCTCGTGACTTAGAATAACAGAGAGTACTTTTTGAACAAGAGTCTGAACATGAGGGGAATGCGATGATGTTTCAGCTCCATGTAGCTGTAGTATCTGCAAACAGAATGGAAGATTAAACAGGAAAAAAAAACCCAACCCTATCTAACAAAGCAGTTATTCTGCTGAGGCCTTCAGGTGACATTTTAAACCACCGGTGACCGTGGAGTATCCAAAGGAAATAAAAGATAAAAAACCTATAACAAGCTTGTTGTTCCATTGAAGGGTTCTGGAGATACCATCAAGCCTTGCTGGCAACAAAAAGAACTAACA
>VZTB01008920.1:80448-129860 GCA_013397245.1 Thryothorus ludovicianus | reverse complement strand
TATTATGGAGTTTATTTTGTAAGTTGCCTATCAAGCTTCTAAAATAGAAACTGAAAGAGGAGTGAACTTCAAGTGTGAAGAACAATTAAGCAGCCCAGTTGAACTACCAGTTTTAGTAAAAAACCTGGCTTCTGCTCACTCTCCCCTTGGTGTGGGCCTCAAAGGTTTAAGATGAAACAAGGCTACAGTAATGCAGCTCCAAAGGAGAGGGAGGAAAAGCTGGAGTTACCCCTCTGCCTATGAGGACTGACAAAGGCTGCCTCAAGGTACTGAATGAAACTGGAACCCAAGCAGTATCTGAAATGGATGTTGCCACCATGGAGGGGAGGGAAACCCCAACCAAGAAAGTGCAGAGCAAACTTCCTTCAGGAATGACAAGCAGAGGAGAAAGAATAAAAAAAAATCTTCTTCCCACCGAAGAGGCAGATTATTGCTGCTGATGGCCAAACCTGGAAGTGCTGAGCAGCAATGACTGAAAGCAGTGATCAAACTGCTCAGTTTTTACATTTCTGAAGGTTTTTGTATTATATCCACTCAGGCATCAATCACAACGTTATTAAACCACGAAAGAGATGTCAGATCAATGGCTGTATCGGAAACATTTTGAATGACAGGCTGATGATGGAACAATTCCAGCCTCCATACATTATTAAAAACATACTAATGCTGCTTTTTCAGTGCTACCTTACAGACCCACACACTCTATTCTCTCTCTACAGTACCTTTTTTAATAGTAGACATAACTGTAAATGAATATTGCATAGGAAAAACAAGACTTACTCTAATAAATAAACTAGTAAAAAAAAAATCAAGCTTTAAACCCCTTGTCTATCTTCACATTATGCCTTCTGGCATTAAAATTTCATTTTAATACAATTGTAGGAGCTGAGACTGGGCTGTCATCCTTAATCAGAATATTCAGAGCTATAGCTTTCTTGCTGTAATCTTGACATAATTTAAGCTTTGGTTTTCTTTATGTATTTGCCCACAGCCAGCCCACCATGTAAATGCTTTTTGCTCTTTTTGAGTGAAGAAGCATCTATGAAAAATACATATAACTATGGCAGAAATCACCCCTCTGGCAGATTGTCTGCTTAACTCCAGATTTCAAGCAGAACGGGGAAGTGATCAGAGCAGCACACGTGCCTCTCAATTCATCAGCAACAAAAACTGTATTTTCACCAGCAGAAATCAATTTGATTTTCATGAAGGCAAAAAAGAATTATGCTCTTGGTGGATGAAGCACAAAGTACAGTAACTGGAACATGCAAATGCTATGCCAATTTCTCTCACAACACAGCAACGCAGGGTTGAGGTGTCATAAGTGGCACACTTTTACCTCCTCTCTCCCTCCAGTGCCCCATACCATCCTTTGGAATTGAAATCAAAGATGGATTTGCAGCTTTTCCTTTGGCCTGGCATCTTGATAGCCTGATTAGGCATCCTCCTGATTAGGGATTGCTTGGTATAGCAGAGGTGTATAATTTTATGTGAACAATTCAATAATAGATAAGAAAAAAAGTTAAAAATATAATGAAATTAAATACACATTCTTTGGGTAGAAAAAAAACCATCTTGCCCCTACTCACGGCAAATGGTTTCCTAAAAAAATCATTTGTGTTTTGGGGGAAGGCTTAACCTAGCACAAAGGAAATGCAGCTGATTATGAGTCCATAGGAAAAGTACCTTGTTTTGACTGCTGAATTGGATGCTTCCACATGGAAGTAAACAACCCTACCAACATTAAGCCTGAGCTGGGCTGGTGACCAAACAATCAAGTGGATAGAGGCAGCTGCTCCCCTGGATTCCCAAGAGTCTTAATGTGTGCTTCAGGGCTGAGAGATCAAAACTCAAATCCAGTTTTTGGAGTCAAGGCAGGAAATGGCAGAGGCTGCTGTTACTCAGGTCACTCGCCTCACCAAAGAGCTGAAGAGTGCTTCTCTGTGAAGGGAGATGGAACGGCTCCTGCCCGGACAGAGTATTTTAATCTTTTAAGGATCATCAAAAGCCCGAGTAACTACCACAAGACATAAAGATGCATAGGCCCTTATGCCATTTCTCTAGCTCACTCACTAGAGAATAGATTTTCTGTTGAAGCAATGTTTTAGAAACCCAGTGCTCATCCTGAATCAGGCAAGTGTGGAGGTGGTTTTGAAGTCAACTCTCACTTAAGTGACCACAGGGGTCTGTTTCAGCTGAAAAATATATTATGTTAATTAGCAAAATGCTTTGTCTAAGGAAGTGAACAAAGGAAAGTCTTCCAATAAAAATTGCTCTGCATACTGCAAGCTTTTAAATTAAATTGGGACTGAGATACTGCCAACAGTGAGTAGAATTATTTGAGTAGAATCATTTGTGACTTTTTGTCTTGTTTGCCTAAAAAAATCTGGCTGGTTTCTAGAAAGGTAGCTGGTAGCTCTATCACACTCTGTTGCACAGTTTTAAGGACAAAATTGAAAAATATATTTATAACAGAAACGTATCATTTATATCTTTTATCTCCCATAAAACCTAGTCCTGCTGAGGTACTCACAGTAATATGGCTTAGACTTGGCACAATTCTTCATGCTTTATGCTCTCAATGCTCCTCTCTCTGGACCAAAACTCAGAATTCCAAATAAATGAAGTAAAAATATCTCTAAATAAATCATACCTCTAAACAGCTTGTGTTCCCCATGTTGTTTTTTTTCTTCTGTAACAGAATACATGCTGAAGAATGAATTTCACATCTGGATGGATACATCCAACAAAACTGCTACTGGCAGCCCAAATTGTGATTTCTGATAGGAGGAATTCCCAGCAAGAGGAACTTTCGATGACATCTGTGATTATATTGCTTGCATGCATACTTAAACTGAATGTGGTGCTGATGCTGTTTTTATCTAAGAGAAATCCTATGTGTGATAAAATAGGGTACCATTTGAGATGTTTGAAAAGCCTATGGGATATTGTAGCCCTCATCAATCATTTACTTTTTCTTGCTCTTTAAGTTTTCTGCAAATGACCTAGAAGTTTTACAGATAGTAAACAAAAACCTGTACGACACACCTCTAAATGCATTTCAAGAAATTATCACAGGAAATGCTGTGACCTTGAAAGATAAAACTGTGCAAAGAGTTAGGAAAAGAACTGAAGGATTTTCATTTGGTTGAAGTAACATGAGCTCAGGATCTCATTGTGGCCCACTAGATGACCCACTGCCTCTCAGAGCCCTTTGCCTGACGCCCCAGATGGATTTGTTACTGTAAGCACTGTAACAGTGGTCTCAAGCAAGAAGAGAACATTAACTGGGAATTTACTAGTTTGCATTGAGATTGTGAGAAAATAAGTGCAGGAGACAATGCCTGCTAAAGAGTTATGGAATTGAAAATGACAGGCAGAGGAAAAAATTCATAGAAGCTGCCCAACAGCACAATCAGAATTCGTTTTCCATTTCCTTGCCTTAACTTTCAAACATGCTTTGGAATCACAATAATTACACATGCAGAAATTCTCACTGGACCAAGAATTTCCTTCAATTTCATGAAGGAGAAAATGCTGAGATTAACTCTGCGATGTAATCCCTACTTCTTTTGATTATTGAATTCAACATTTAAAATATCAGGAATAAACAATAAATCATCGTATTTATGTTTCATTGGAAAAAAATACAAAAGTCTTAGATCTTAATAGAGTTTTTTAAAGAAGTGGGAAGAGTCACTGGAGTTAGAATTAAATTAAACACGTAAGGAAGAAGGAGGTGAAGAGAAGAGATCAGGAAAAGACTAAACACAGTCAGTTAAATAACTTTGTACAGATGCAACTGTATTAAGTACCTTATTCAATTAAAAAAAAAAAAAGAAAAACTGTGTTCCTGTAGATTAGTATCAAGTAGAACAGTGGTGAAAAAAAGGATAAGTGCATAACAGAGCATGTTATGTAATTACATGCTTCATGTAATTATGACATAAAGAGTATGTGTGCTAAAGATACAGAAGTGTAATATGTATGCCTGTATTTTTGCAAAAAAATTTATATTACATGCAGTGTGCACACATTCATATATCAAACCACCATACATAGTCTGCAGTTACTGTATTTTAAGCACTTTTCAGAGAGATTAAATGATTCTAAGAGGGGATTTTTGCCTTTTTCTGACTCTGGAGGAGTTAACTGAGTATAACCTACATAGCTTGAAAAGAAAATTCAAAAATAGTTGTTGAAATTTGCATGTTTAAATATGATATACTGAATGAATATGAAAACACAACTGGTCTTGACCAAAAATCACATTTCTAAGCCTGGAACAAAACACATATGGCTGGCTGCTATGGTTTGAAGTAGAATAATGGATCCTACCACAAAGTCAGAACTCCTGATCCCAGTGGTATGAAAGTTTCTAGACTGACAAGCAAACAATTTAAAAAACAAATTGATAGAGCAGTACTTCCATAATTACATGTGAACTAGTGCAGATAATTCCTCTTAAATACAGATCAGGTTTTACTGGCCTACCATTTTACTACTCACACTACTTTGTCACTTCTGTTCTGTAATAACTAATGCTGACTGTGTGATGGTGAAGCTCTGAAAAGCACTGAAAAGAAAGAAACTCAGTAAGCAATAGATGCTTTGCAATTGAGAAAAAATTAGTGGTCTTACCGTTCCTGTTGTGCCCAAGGAAAGGTGGTTCATCTGTTGGGTCAGAGGGCCCATCATGCTTGCTGGCTGCATTGACATAGTGTGGTCCATTGTTGGTGTTATCACAGCACCCTAGAAACACACGTTATTTACAGTTTAACCTCTCTCGTATTAAAAAAAAAAAAAAAAAAAAAAAAGAACATTTTAAAATAANCACTCTTTAAATGAGTGAACCTGACTGATAACTTGACATGAATCTTAAAAGACACTAATACATCTGTCAGAAGAAATATGTTTTGTTCCTATTGACAACCAAGCTACACACATATATTACTTGTACTGCTAATGAGGCCGTTTTATGTCAGCTCCAATTAAGCGTCATTTTTTACTTCATTGCTTCTGACAAACAAATGCATATGTTCTTTCTATGATGAATGCTACTGTACATTGCAAAATGCCTGTCATTTCCATTTTTCCATATCCTATGTAGAACAATCTTACAGACAGAACACATATGTCCTCAATTTCCTCTGACTTCTAAAGCCTTCAGTCTCAGAGATCTTCAGCCTATTATGGTAATTATCTTGGATTTTTCCAGTCTCAATTAAGAACCCTTATTCATGATATTTTACAGCTGATTAAGTAAGACCAGCTATTGACAGTGAGTTTAGTAGTGACACCCATTTAAAACACATACACAGTGTTTAAAAGCATTTTTCTTCTCCACATAAAAAAACAAAGACATTAATAACAAAGAGAATATGTACTAAAGCAAGACTGAGACTTTGACCAAAAAACTAAACAAAAGACATGCCAGAGGAGCTTTGGAGAGGGAGTGTCTTTGCCATTCATGTTCTGAGGTTTTTGCCCTCCCACTCCCCAAGGTCCCATGCTGGCAACATCATGACTCAGTGAAGTGTTGATTCTTTTCAGTTCTATGTTGCAAAATGCTATTTCCTGAGTTGGTTAGAGAAAGTCAGTCAAAGAGTGTGGTCTGGTCTTTTGCTTGCAGATAGTGACATAAGGCAATATTTCCAGTCATTTCTTCACATGAAATAATAACTTCACTTTGTATGCATCTTTGCATGCACACATCACAAACTTGCACAATCACATTACATCGCTACAAAGCAAAAAAATTGTAGATGAATGGATTTGTTAAAATAAAATTGACTTTTTTCCCTTTGAGAATATTGGAAAAATTCACCTATAAACAAAGTTGTTTAACCAATCTGTAAAACAAACTTGTTTCAAAACTCATAGCATACCTGTTCTTACACGTCTATCTTACATTTACATAGTTATTTTTCCCAAGATCTGATTAGAAGGTAAGGATTTCAAATTTTCAGTTGCAAATAAAAATAAATAAATAAATAAATAAAATAAATAAAAATATATAAATAAAAATAAATAAATAAATAAATAAAAATACAAAATTATGGGAAAATACCTATTCAATTTTGCCCTCACCTTCCAGCAGTATTTTTTCTATGCACATCCTATCTGAGAAGTATGGAGTCTACAGTCCCTGCAAACTCATTCCTTGCATGTAGTGGGGTAAGAAGGTAGGCACAATTTGGTCAGTACTTTTTGTAACATCCTCAGCATTTGAAATACATACACGCTTTATGTCACAGAGTGGATTACATTTCTTGCATTGACAAGAGTCCCTAGAGAAATGTGACAAATTACAGAAGCTAGCCTCCATGGAGTATCTGTCATGATTCCAAATAAATGCTTAGGAAACAAGCTGATCAGCATGCATGTATCAAACCTGCAACACTTGCCACTTTTGCCACTTTATTGGCTATATTAATTTGCACTGGTTTACATGGATTAATTTATTGATTAACTCATTTAATGAACCACCACAGTGAAGCCTTCCTTTTCAGTGAAAGAGTCGAAAAGCACATGTGGGGCTACCACCCATTCAGCCCATCCAGCAGTTCCTGTGCAGCAGATTCAGTGCAAGAGTCTGAAGAAGAACCATGCACAATGAAAGTAATGTTCTTGTTTGGTTTTTGATATTAGTGGCGTTGGATAACATGCATCCAGATAAGGTCCTAGGGTTTGGACTTCAACTGCACTTTTTGGTTATGATAGGAAATTGTAAGTTCTATGCTCATAGTAACCAGCATTTTTACTCTATCAAACCATATGTGCTCAATTAAATTTGTCAACTGATAAGCAGTTCTCAATTCCCTCTGCAAGCAGAGTTCTCATTTGTTAAAAGGTAGAGAATTGCCTCAGGGCATTCCATGACAGACAAGTTGAGCTCCCCTCTTGTGATGTCAAGGAGGATGATTCTCCCTCTTTTCTCTGAATCCATGCGATCCCACTTTGAGAGATGTGTCCAGCTCTGGGGGCCCCAGTGTGAACAGAATGTGGACCTGTTTGAGAGGGTCCAGAGGGGGGCCATGAAAAAGATCAGAGGGCATCAGTGCATGTAAGCATCTGAAGGGAAGGTGTTAAGAGCATGGAACCAGGCTCTTCTCAGTGTTGCCAAGCAATCAGGCAGGTGGCAACAGGCAGAGACTGATGCATAGGAAGCTCCCAAGGAAGAGCTTCTTTACTGTGCTGGTGATCCTCGACTGGAACAGGTTACCTAGGGAGGTTGTGGAGTCCCCCTCACAGGAGATACTCGGGAACTCTCTGGATGCAATCCTGTGCAAAGATGCTTATTGCAAAAATATGGTTGTAGTAACTTGCTGTGATTACATATGTGACAGACTGATAACTATTCCTGGGTATAAATTCAGAAATCTGTAAATGAAGAAGGGGCAGAGGTGAAGAAGGTCTTATGGTTTTGTGTAACAAACACCACTGCCAGTCATTGAAAGGAAAAATCTGAGCGCAAATGTCTTGCAGCAAATAAGCACAACAGGTATTGGAAACAAATTATTAAAAAGATATGGACTGGAAAGAAAATATATCAAGGACAAAAAAATTGCTCAGAGACAGAAAATATATAATTTCAATTTGAAAACATATATATTCCTGTCCCTAAATACACACCATCTGATATGCTAGAAAAGAAGCTGGGAAAACAAATCAAGTATTTGCAGCTTTCCTAAGACAGCTTAACATGTTTTAAGCTGACAGTTACCTAGAGCAGAGAATTACATGCATTTCCCAGATCATTAATTCACTAGTTCAGAATCTTCTTGTGATCACGTAGGAAAGAAATTATACTTAATTAAGGAAATATCATCTGGATGTTAGGGCGACACCCAGTCTCCAGACCATAATGTATTTCATAATACATGCTGTCAAGTCCATTCATATTCAATTTATTTAGCTGTAGAAGACAAAAATGTCTTGCATCAGATGTTGCCATCATATTAAAAGTAATTTGATTCTTTTCAGCCTATAATATGTAATTGGTGATAAATGTCCAGTTGGCTTCTGGCAAAGGTTATATCAAACATATTGATTTGTCTTCATCTGTTCTGATTTTACTGAGTTTGTGAATGTATAGAAAGACATCTTAGCATTGTAAACTATTACTTGAGGCTCAGTTTAATTGCAGAAAACCTGCAGAAGAAATTATCATGAGATTTCTGCCACTGTCTTTGCTAAAAAAAGTAGTTGGCCTGTCAATTATTTAGATCTGTCCTCTTGCCATATTGCCTCAGTATGATTTTTTTTTTTTTCAATTCCCACAAGCAAATGGTTATTATAATGACTTTTAAATTTGGCAATATATTCTCAGCATATGATTTGTCACACAATTGTGTCGATGTGGTTTTAAAAGGAAGTGGCTTTAAAAGAAATTAACAGGGCAAATGGTAAGGAAACAGACATGCATGTTTTTTGCATGATTATTATAAACCTAAGATAAGCTGACATACAGATTTGATTTCCTCTTCACTTTATTTGAATGACCTTGATGTTTTAGAATGCTTTAAGTTTTAAAACATACTTTTCCTATAAGAAAGTTAATGTATATATTTCAGAATATAGTCAATTTTACAAAGAATTACAAAGAGAGAAGCCCGACTTTATTAACTACGAATACTGCACACCCCTTCTATGACAACAGACTAACATTACAGGAAGGATACAAAACACAGTTTATTATATGAGGTAAAATATCTGTAAGTATTTGCCAATATCAAAAAGCATCAGCAGAAGAAGTCTATGTTGGTGCAAAGACACATACCACTATTTTTCTGTTGAAGGGTGGGAAAGTGACATTAGAAATAAAAAGTGTATTAGGAGGCTTCAGGAATGGAGAGGTCACTAGTTGAGAGATGCACTTAGGGGGCAGTGGGAGGATGGATTAGTTAGTCACAGCTTTCTACAATAATGAACTGCATTAAAGGCTTCTATTTTATTCCAGTTTTCTAATACTGATATTGGACTTAAGGGGAAAATACCAGCTGAATAAATAGTTTTTAAAGCTTATAGTAAAGATCTGTTTATTTTAGAGTTTACTTTTCCTTTATTTAAGAAGTTTTAACAAGTTAACCAGACTTAAAAATTCTGCTTTGTAAATACTGGCCAATGCAAAGGCAATAAACTTCACAGCAGAAAACTTACTTTTCAAATTTGTTTACAGATATCTTGTGCAGACATATAGGCACCGGGCTATTCCATCTGAAATTTTATTACCCTACTACCAAGTGAATGCCTTTATGTTATTGAGAACATGTTGTTTCTTGAGGTTTTATTAAACTGAGTGAAGGAGGGCTTTCCTTATCAGACACATCTATAAAGAATTAATATGAAAAAAATCAACATGCACACTTTTTTGCAGATAAATACACTCTCTCTGCACACTGAACAGATGATGACCATATTTTGATTTATTTACAGTTCTGTCTAGTCTGACTTGTCTGATCTCCTCGGGCTGCCTTTTACAGGCAGCAGATAAACCAGGTCCCCTTGTTGGAACTGAGTCTAGTGGACTACTCCAAACTGGTTGGTAAGGGGCAAACTGCTATGACTGTTGCAGGAAGAGTAATGGTAGCTTTGAAATCCTCTCTGTCCTCTGTTATCACCTCTGCTGGGAGTACTTATTGATATTCCAAAACAAAGGAAAACTTATTTTCCCTTTCTGACTGAAAAGGTAGCAATTGCCGTGTCATTTGTCATTTTATCAGAGATTAAATAATGATTTTAGTATAGTGAAGATCAGCAAACATCAGCTAAAAATGTATATTCTGCAAATCTTGATTTAATTTCATTATATTGTTGACTTCAAAAGTTTGCTAAAAGTGTGGGAAAGAGAGAAGCCCAAACCCTCCACAAAATTAAAACAGCTTTAACTTTGGAATTGGCAAACCTGATACAGACCTTCATCAATGCTGAACCCTGCTTCTGTACTGAGTACTAAACCACAAATTCACATGGTAATATTTTGAATCTTGGGCATTAGTTCAAATTCTTATCTAACATCACCTTCATAACTTAGTTGAACCTCCTAGGAAAAACAGACATATTTGCCTTGCCTTTCTTATGATTTTGCTGTATGTTTGTGAGCTTCTTTCCTTAGATGAAAGTATATGTCATAGATCCAAGAGAGTTACTGCCCAGAAGTAACTGGTTTTAAAGGATTAAGACTCCAAATATAGTGTGGTAAATTAAGAACAAAGGTGACCTTTGTGTAGGCTCCTCCTTTCTTACAACAATAGCCAGGGGTTTTTCGATGGTTTCTTTCCTGTTGTACTTCTTGCCTTGTATTTCCTGCCTCCTAGTTTGAAATAGAGCTTTTGATAATGTACAGATACTAGCCTACACATACAAATGCAGATTAAAAGGATATAGAAATGGGAACATCAAGATATAAGGAAAAGACAGTTGATACAATAGGAAGAGTTTTATATTAATAATGGTGTGCACAAATCAAGCAATTCCTGAAACAACACTGTACCACTTAAAAAATGTATCAGGCAGTACCATAGGTCAGTAGTTTATGCTTCTACCAGAGTTGAAAAAACAGTAAGTATCATAGCATACCTCTGTCAGTTAATCTAAAAGGACCTAACAAAAAGAAATAGCATTTATTCAGCAAACAAAAGGCTGCCCATATCACTCAGTGCCTAAGGTGACTTTTGCACGGTGACTTGAATCTTTACACCTAAAATAAAGTCTCAAAAGAAAAGCCATTCAAGAAAGTGACAATATTTACTAATATTCATGAAAAGAAAATATACCTAAGTTCCTACAGGGACTCTGAAGCAGATTTTGTGAGCCCTGTGTTACACCCTTGCCCTTATTGTCTGCCCATGCAGGTTGGACCACAAGCCCATGCACTTCTCCCTAGACTGAAAATCTCAAGTTTTCCTACCTTTCTTCAATTTGCCCCAGGAATAAAATGAAATTACTGGTATTACATGCAGGAATAAATGAGAGTATTTTAGCTGGAGTCTGCTATCAGGAAGGAGCCCACAGCAACTAGGAAATGCCCTGTTGCAGTGGGGTATTCATTCCAGCAGTTGTTGGAGAAGGCAGAGAGGCAGTAAGCAGCTCTTGCTCCCTCATCTGACATATTCTAGAAGGGAATGAGAAATCTCCTTTGCTTTTTTTCCCTACTCTTCAGCTTATGAGCATACACTTGGCTGTATGATGGCTTTATGTAGCCACTCCATGTATCAGTGCTTTTGTTATGTCAAGAACAGCCACCATGAACAAAAGGATCCTCACAATTCTCAAATAGGGTTTAGCATACCTTGAAGACAATAAAGAAACACAAAGGTGGTAATTTTCCTGGGACATAACTACCATAATACACAGATCAAATCTTCTCCTGCCCTGCCCACTATCAGACTTCACAAAAAAAAGATTTCAAACCATGTCAAAACAAGCAATTCCATTCTGTTTATATTCTTATATATATATTCTGAAGTGGATGAAATCCTTCCTTCCCCCACTGTCTCCCAGCAGCTGATGTGCCATCCTAGTAAATGGGAATCAGGAGTCTCTTTTCTGTGGACTAGATTTTCTTAACATCAGAATGGAATTTTATCTATTAAAGTTAAATCCAAATAATACTTCCCCTCAAACAGACCTGTTGTTTCCCTTCTTGCCTATAGTCAGGTGTGAAAATTCACTCAACAGCAGATCCTAGTTCTAACAAGGTGATAAATGGATTTCATCAAACTTTACAATTAAAATACAAGCCAGCACCAGTCTTTAGCCTAAATTTTCACTTCCTTGTCTTAGTGGGTTCAAATGAAAATTTCAAAAGGGATGTCATATTTGTATCCTCAATAGTTTGATTTTACATATACATAGAGACACACATAAAATTACACATGGGAAGACAAATTGTATTGCCAATTCTATTACGCTCATTCAGGCCACAATGTTTTTTCGGTATGTGGATAGGTTCTCTTTAATGTTTGGAACTCTCAGTGCAGGATTTACTATGGCAAAGGAAACCAAGAGCAACACTGACTGGTTTTTAAACTTCTTGTTCATGAGAGACGCTTAATGAGCAATGGGTATAAACTTCTGTTATTGACTGAAAATGCTTACTAATTTTATTTTACTCAAGCAAACATGCTCCTAAAACAAGAAAAATGCTTGACAAGAAATTTTGCCTCCAGTGGCTCCTGCTTTTATGTAGCGGTACAGAGAAGGTTGGTGACATGAGAGCATTTAAGATGTGTTCAATGTAGTGGGACCTTGTCTCTCCGTGGGCCTGGAGTTTTCCATGAGGCAGTCCCAGCTGTCTGTGTGCTCCACAAAGGCATGACAATGGACATGACCCGGTGTCTGACACACCAGGCTGTTGATCTCTGCTTTTCTGGCAAGATTCAGCGCACAGGTCATTTGCCAGACCTTATATTCTTATAAGTGCTTAACTGGGCTTGGGGAGCAAACGCCAGTGACGTTTCTTCTATGTGCACTTCTAACTTTGACACTGCAATGGCCAGTGACAGGGCAGCAGCTGTGATCTGTAACAGATAAGCTGTTTTTTGTTTCCTGCCCAAAACCTGGAGGGACTTGCACTGTGCGAACTGTAATCTAACAGCTGAGCTGGATGAAAAGATTCACTCATTAGAAGGACAAACTAACACTGACACTGAGAGACATCAGAAATTGTGAGGAACTGGCTATGAACGAGAAAAAAACAAACCCAAAACCAAATAGAAATGCAGGTGGTAGTATAATCCTATGTATTAAGGATTATATGTCAGAGGTAAGATGACAAAAGTGACACTCTACACAATGAAGAGAATGGTATGGCTGTGTGTGGTGTTAACTCCACAACATTATGAGGACTTAACACAACCAAACTTGGAAGAAAATATCTGAAATACCTTCAGCTTTCAAAAAAGTGAGGTGGTATCACTGAATGAAATTCCAAGGAGTTGAGGTGCTAGGGTGGCAGACAGCAGAGTGCTCCTCTGTGAGATCCCAAATACTTGAGAGGACAATGAGAAGAATAATCAAGGAATGGTTACTATTTCCCTGCAACTCTGAGATCAAAAAGGCTCTTGTAAACCAGAATTTATTAGTGATGGACAATACAAATATAGCAGCTTCATACAGTTGCTCCTAGACTTTGTGTCAGCCCTTCCAATGTCAAGCCAAATGAAACTCAAACATCAGAGCTAAGTCCTAGGCTAGGCCCAAATCTAGGCTGCTCTCAGGGCCATGCTGATGTAAGGGCTACCTTGTAATCCAGGTACAGAGCTGCATGGGGCCTTTGCTAAGCCACCTTGAAATACTGAGGTTAATGTTGTTGTATCACTATTGAACTCAGCAACAAACACAATGTCCATCCTCCATGGTTCACTGCCATCTGCTGCCTATATAACTCCTTGTTGGCAGCTCCTGCACAAAGGAAGTTAAAAGGTATGGCAGGCTTAAAAATTCTGTCCTTTCCCTCCTCATACCATTTTTCAGAGTTAAAAGTTCTGGAAAGCTGATGAGAACCAGTAATATGCACATAATCTTCAGAGGAATCCTTCTTATCCTACCTATTAGGAAAGATAGATAGCAGAATACGCCATAAATGAAATCCTGTGTGAGAAAGGATGCTTTTCTAAAGATATGCTTCTGTTCAATAATAGATTTTAGACTTGAAGATGATAGACTGGGAAATCTTGTATTAAGCCACTGTTCATGTTATGTATCAATTCAGTTCTAGATCACAGTGATTCATACCAATCTTTAAAACTAAAAATGTGCCTTTATTAGGGAGGACAAGTGCAGAAATCTGTCTCTCTGTCATGTTCTGTTAGATTTGTAACCCATAATGTTAAACAAAGCCCTTTCCCACACAGTAATGGAAAGAAAACTATTCCAGCCTGCCTTTCCTCTCATTTAACCCCTAAATTTTTCATAGCCTGCATGTCCTGGGCCAGATCTCAAATTGCATGTAATTTTCTGTCATTCCTTAGGGGGGATAATGGATGGGATCCACTCCATTCTCTCTTGGGATTTGTCCTTCGACTGGTTAAAACTGGCTACCTGGCAGTGCCAGCTTTGTGACAGACCTCAAATCCAAGACTGAGGCACGTATTTCCAGTAGTGCCTTCTTACCTTATATTCCATCACTAAAAGTAACACAAGACTATCCCTCACTCATGCCTTTACAAATTTTAAGCATGATTTTTTTGACTGTAAAAACTCCAGACCTCCAGTTGCTCCTTGGACTCTCTCTACAAGCAAAATGCCACCAACACCTGGCTTTTGTTGCTCCTGGACACTCCACTCCATTTTGGATGATGCTCCCAAAGACAGCATTGCAGTTTGCACACTGTTTTGAACAACTGAGACTATAGGCACAATCTGAACAAACTGTGGCTGCAGAAGTGTTGCTGCCTAAAACTTCTCTCCCAGATGCATGAGACCTCAAGACGCCAGTGAAGCTGATGGCAGCAAGCACAGAGAGCATGTTCTTCAAAGATAACCACATCTAAATCTGTGAAGTACAAGTCATATAGATGAGAGCATGTTCAAGCCCTCAGCTCTGTGCCACCAGTCAGAAAAAAATGAAGTCTAGAGAGAAAAAACAGATTTTTTAACTAAAAATTGGATATTTTAAGTTCTCATTTACTTTAAAGTACTTCCAGTGAAAGCACTCTGTGTGTTAGAGTACTAACACTTAACATTTATAAGTCTCCCTTCTACCAAAGATCTCAAAATATTTTAAATCCTGTGTGACACATAGAGGACTCAGGAGCTGGTCTCTTATCAGGGTTCTGGGATGAGTCTGGATCTACATTTGAACTTTACCAAGTCTGTGAGTGTTCTGACTGGGGGGTACATTTTGGGTCATCACCATTGCAGGCCCAAAGAGAATAGGTGGTTCCAATTACACACACCAGTCGAAACTGATCAAGAAGAGGATACATTTTAATTCTTGATTCATGCTGAGCAGGTTTGAAATAAATAAGATAAAATGACTAACTTGAGTCTACTTTGCTCCACACTCCATTGTCTTTTAAAAGCAAATGAAAATCTTGAGGAAAAGCAATTCAAAAGCAACCATGTAAGTAAATACTCAGTGTGAAAATGATTCAGCTAGTCTAAGTAGACCTGAAAAGTTCAGAAAGATGCAGATTTTGGCTATTATTAAGCTAGAAAGATGAGAAAGTAAGCGATCCAGCAAGGATTACTTTACTTTCTTTTTAATATATCTTTACTGATTAAGAATGACTTGATATATCTTCCCTTTTGTTTTCTGTCCAGATAAAGTCACTCTTGGGCAGAAATCTTCCTTATAAAGTTTCAGCCTAGAGCACATTTTTACAGCCGAGTTATTATCCTTAAAACACGAGTTCATACTGGAAATGCTGGCAGCCCTCTTAACTATTGTATAGCAGTGAGCACAGTTGTAACATGTTAAATATGTTGAAAGTACACGGGGGGGAACAGAGTGGCTCTGGGGCCTGGAATAGAATAGGGAGTCTCAGTGCTGGGTCACCAGGTTTGGTCAGTGCTGGGAATGAAAGTTGCTATCAAGCAACAGCTGCCCAGTCATGTTCAGGTATCAGCTACCCACAGAGAAACTCTCCCCCACAGAGATACATCACTGAGACTGGAGATGTCCAACAGCCTTCCAAAGGCCTGGGAAAGGTAGGGGCTGCATCCCCACAGGTTAGCTGCACTGATGTCACTGAGGGGAGAGACTTGTCCTGTATGCTACTCTGCCTACAGGAGTTGTTTCCCACCAACCTATAGCTACTGGGTCTTGTTGGGGCACTCAATTTTATAATCAGAAGGATGGTAACAACCAAAGACTGTTCCTTTCTCCATACGAGTGAATAGACCACATCCATGCTATCACACTACCAGTTACAGAGGAATTGCCAAAGCAACATGGGTAAATGAAGCTCAAAGTCTGCTGCTTCAGACTGGAGTAAATCAGAGAAGTTGCTCCAGTTTACATTTATCCATACATGCTGCAGTAATCTCTACAAAAAGCTTTGATTTACTATAGCCTTTCTTTGTACACCACCATTTCATACCAGCCACAGTGTACTAGTCCATGTGAATGCACAGCAAGCGGTCAGATCCTGACATATGACAAAAATGTTCTTTATTTCTTTGTGACTTTGTGGTTTCCACACACCGTCTGATTTGCAGAAGTTTAGGTTGAAAATAAAAAATTGCTTTGGGGCAGCTTTCCTGAATTTCTTTCAGCTATTTAAGTATTGTAGAGGTGTTCTGTTTTCTCTGGAAAAAAATCTTTCTTTTCTCTGGCATCTAAAAATCAACTACCATTGCAGTCAACAGTAGTTTCAGAGGTTACATGAATGAGTCAAGAAAGAGCAGTTCAAGTTTTTTCAAAGTAATTTTCTAAATCCTACCTGAAGTAAATTCTTCAGGCTACAAGGCAGCTGATGGGAACTGCCTACTACCAAACACTGCTCTGAAAAAGTCTCAGACAACAGAGAGCACCTTGCTCTGGAGCCAGAGAGGAATAATCTGGTAAATCACTACTGTGGTAAATGTACCAGAGCGAGTCTTTGACCCAAACTGGGTGATCAGCCTTCTATGAAGCAGTGATCAGGCAGCTGAGTCTGCCATGAGTTCAGTAAAATGTCTTCTACGTGGTGGCAAAAAGATGCTTTGGAGGAACAAACCATAGAGCAAGTTAGAGCAGAGAAAGCCAGCTGGATGGTATACATATATTGCTGAGATGAACAGTAAATTATTTGAAAAGAAGAAAAACTCTGAGGGAGAATAAAACATCCTGTGAATCCAGGTCACACTTGGCACATAATTGTGACCAAAAGAATGAAAAAATTGGAGTTGTCAAAAAGCAATGTTTCTACCATATTTCAAAATGACATGTCATTTCAGAATTTATCTAAATTTGAAGGAAAAAAAAATAAAAGGCTTAAAATTAGTTCAATAACCCAGAAATGAAAACAGGGAGATTATAGATATTTTGTCTTTGTTCTTCTTCTCACCCTTTCCCCACTCCCTAAGTTCTCTCTGGGAGCGGAGTCAAAACAACATTTTCACAACTTTTTCCATGTCACTACCCTCTCCCTCTGCACATTTTCACTTGAAGACAAGTTTTAGAGCTATTATTTGATTCTGCCCACAAAGCCAAATTTTATTATCCACAGAGTATTATATATGTAATAGTCTTGTCAGTCCTAGCCAGAGGCAAAGGGTAGCCTCAGAGGTAAAGGAAACACGAAATATCCAAAGGAAGATAAATAGGAATGAGATGATAGGCAAATGGCTAATACTCCCACCTTTTGTTGAGAGCTGTGTGGATAGAAAAATAGTGCTGTAATTAATTCCAGAGTGACAGTGACTCAAGGGCTGGGTTCTGTGCACTGCATGCTTGTGAATCTTCATTATGTGTGAAACCCCTTCCTCCAAAAGCCAAACAAACCCTTGTTTTGTCATCTTTGACATCAAAAGATGCATCATAACTAACAGCAGATGTTCCGATAAACTCCAGTTTTATCGGAACCGACCTCTTGGCAGCCACATTTCTGTTCTGCTGTGACTTTTCCAGGCACACAGAAAATCCACTTGCAGAACTGAAAAGTACATGAAAAGGTTTTCTGGTACAATTTCCTGTGGTATTTTCTGTTACTATTGAGGGACTGCAGCATCATGAAGGACCATCATCTGGTGTTTCAGTTCAGTGTCACTTTTAATGATTATGAATCATTAACAGATCTGCAGAAGTGCAGACCTTGAAGAGGGGACTCAATGAGGCAAAAATTTTAGCAGAAGCTGTTTGCAATTTCAATGGTTCAAACTTCCGTAATCCAACAATCATGGTAACATACAGATCTTAGTGAATTTGAATAATTTGGCTTGAAATCGCAGCCCTGCTGAAATTATGTATGGTTTTGTCATCAACTTGAATACTACCAGTATTTCACATTGTTTTAACCCTCTGAGACAGATGCCAAGCTGTACATTGCTATGCAGGTATCCAGAAGATTTTTATACCACAGACAGATTTTCATTAATTAATTATCTCTGGCAGAGATGATTCAGATTGTAATTCAGTGATTTGGGGTTTTTTCAATAATGCAATTGCAAATTTTGTGGCCCTATGCTGCCTGCAGACTAGTTTAATCAAGAAACAAAATTTCATTTTCTGGCAGGACAGCCATCTTGTCTAGAAGCTGAAGTAATTAATAAAGATAAGGACAACCAACCTTGGAACAGGAAAGAATCAAGTCTAATAAAAACTTCCAGTAAGAAACCATCTAATAAATACTTGTTATGCACACTGAGAAGGATCCTTAGGCTGAAATGTTGCCATAAATTATTCATATGGAAGTTTTGGACTGTAAACAAATTTATGAAGATAATGATCTCTTTGCAATTCATGAACAAAAGTGGAGGGAGGGGTCAATCCCCAGAATAAACTGTGATGAATAAATCCACCAGCTGGAGGCATAAAGTACTGGATGCAGAGATTCACTGCAGAAATTGTAAAATAATCCCTGTGTGTTTTCTCCTTCCAGAAAGACAGCTTTGAAGAGCAACTGCAGAGCCAAATAATTTAGCATATCCTCATTTGCTGTTCTTGACCAGAGCAGTAATCACAAGTTAGAAATCAAAGACTTTGGACTATAATGGGTGAATCAAATGAGAACTGTGCACAGCATTAGCCTGTGAGTGCTTACGACTACCAGCAAGCAAGAGTGAAACCTTCGTCAGTACAGACCGCAAGGGGTTGTTGCAACTTCGGGAAACACTGATGCTCATTTTTGTTTGATGTACCAAACTGCTTTTCCTCAATTGAGGATTCATACTGACTGACTAGGTGGTTTAATAAGCTGAATGAATTTCACAATGGCAAAGTTTACTTCCAGTACATATATTTAATGGCTGAGGGAACTGATGAAAGGGAAATAAAAATCTGATGAGGAGAAAAAAAATTAGTCTAGAATCTAGACTCCCCCAGGACAATTTCTTGTGCTTTGTATCCTCTGTACTGACAGACAACATATTTGCTTTCTAGCTAATTACCAACAAGACTAAAATTTTACATCTTTGATGTGTAAGAGATCAAAGAATATTAGGAAATAAAAGTAAGATTAACATAATTGTCTTGTACCGCTGTAATATATTATGACTACATATACAATCAGACACCCCGCTCATCAGGAAGGCATAAACTAGAATCAATTGAACTATACAAGAACCTTGTTTAACTTTGTTTCCTCCGCAGTTTCTCACCTCTCCTGACACCCACCTCTGGATCCCAGATGGAAAGCCACAAAAGAGGCCGTCTCCCAGTGGCCTCTCTGACACCCCTGAGATCCACAGAAGCTCCTGTTTCAGTTGTTGAGCTTTAAAAAAGCAAAGCAGCCCTGTGCAGACATGGCAGGCCACCAGCAGGGAATGAACTAAAGGATTTTCTGGTCCAAAATCACATATTTCTACCACATGCTTGATTTAAAGAATTAATTTCTAGATAGGTTTTTTATTTTTTACTACTATTGTCTACCTAATGTACTTACACAGACTGGGCACCCAAACCTTTTTGGGAGCATTTTGTTGTAGGGCAACCTTTTCCTATTATGTATCTAGGACACAATTCTCATCCATCAAATCTGTGTGGCAGTTAGCATGCTCAATTTAGGAAAAAAGGAAAAAAAAGAGGAGAACCAATACTTTGATGTATACCTGCATCCAATTCATCATTTCCATGGGTGAAATAATGTGTTAGGAGTGTTGCATTTTCTTGAAACTGTCCCTGAGAACAATGCTGCCCTATAATAACTGATAAACACCTGGCTTTGATTGATTTGTCTTCAGTCTTAATACACACAGCATGTTTGTTTACTCCATGAATATTTTAGTATTCCTACTTCCCCACCAGCTCAACTATGAGAAAAAAAAAAATCAAAGGCAGCCAAAAGTAACTGCCTTGTAAGAGTAAAAATGGGGTGGGAATGTTTGGATCGCTTCAGCTCATTAAGGTGACGTGAAAGGTCTACATCTGCCTAGGAGCTGTGAGCTATTCCTTCAAGCAAAAACATTTTCAAGGTTTTATTTGTCATCAGGTGGCAGTGACAATGAAAAACATCTATTGCACTTCAAGACAGCTGGTAATAAAGCAGCACGGGGAACGACTGACAGAATAACAGTTACTGTACCACTGTAGCTTCTAAGTTTTTACAGCCACTCAGCTGGAGTTATACCATTGTATTAAAAGTGGTTTGGGGTATAAAAAGCTTTTGGTACAGAGGGGTTCTCTCCCTCTCCATTGCTGTATGAGCAATCAGCGTAACAAAATTTGGGTAAAGCGGGTCTTTTGCTTAATTGAATTTAGTTGATTTTACTATGTAGTTTTGCTTTAGTTCACACAAGGGCAAACTTAAAAATGTTTCTGACTTTATGACAACTGCCTCATTCAGCACCCTTGCAAACAGCTCCCAACAAATCCCAGTCTTCAAAGGCACATTGTTTTTGTTTGTTCTCATTGTAACAGATGTTTTGTATCATGTACTTCAATGAACTAATTCATCTGCAGAGGACCGCCTACTCTGGCTGGTGTGCATCCAGCTGTGGAAATAGCTCAAGTGTCATCTGTGACCACTTTCATTCCATTCTTCTGACCTCACAGGATCTCAGTGACCGCATGCAAGCCCATTAAAAATAAACAGACCTGAGAACATCCTTTTAAAAATTTTCCAGTGGAGGAGTAATGCTACTCTAGGCAGGAAGCCTTTCTGGAAAAAATGTAACTGATGTTGAAGAAGATTCACTCAGCTCTGGAAGTCTCCTCCAAAACATGTTGCTTTCATTGTATGAACTTCCCAGTCAATATTAAGGGGCACAGGAGCAATGTCATGTGTGATTTTGATGGAGTTGAGAGCTTCTGACTAACTTAGTGCCATATCAATTAGCCTGAGCACCAAACAATCAATCACCACTTCTGCTCTAAATGCACTGAGCTTCCATTAGAAGCTGCAAATACCATGAGGCTTCATCTCAACACACTGAGCCCTTTTATATACTGTGGCTCTACTGTAATATATTTCTAAAGTAGAAACAAAATCAATCAGAATTGCTCTGGAGTGGAAGCATATCCCATTAACAGCTGTGCACCAAGATTAAAATGTATTAGTGGATAAAAAATAGTCTGTGTCCGTAAGAAGACAATTATTGTTTTCTTAAAAGTGACCAAATGAAACATCCAATAACAATAAAGAATAGACTTTCTGAAAATGCCTTTAGAATCAGTTGGGATCACTTCATCACAAGTCAAAACATGCCTGGTATGGTGCAACCATTCCTTGATTAGCATTCTTAGAAGCAGGAGCAACAAGTTGCTTTCTGAATTTCTTGAGAAGTCGACCACAGTTTTCCACAGGAAATAAGTAGTTCCTGATAGGATGCTGATCATATACTTCAGTACTGGGTCCACTGTGTTTGCTAATTACTTTCAAACCACTTAGTCAAGTCACCCATTAAGAGGAAATGATTCAATTGCAGATCCACTGAACTGAGAAACCAGGTGACCAAACCTCCTTGTGCAGCTAGAATTATCCACCTGTGTAAAAGGGCTCATAATATGTCAAACCAAGTACTTAATTTTGGTTATGAGAAGCAGCTATAGCTGTAGTTATTTAGACAGCTTAGAGGGATTTTTAATATTGTACGACACCAATTACTAGAATATTTCAGAATCAGAAGCCTTCGAAAACCTTCAGGAAAATTAGAGCCTTATATCAATCATCAGAATTGATTCAACACTTTTAGGAAGTTGCATTCCAAGCCCTGCATTCTGCAGAGGAAGTTTTAAAACTTTCTGGCAACTGTCCTATATTTTAAAGATGATAATTTATCTTTTCACTTCAGATCAGGTGTATTGGCTATAAACTTGCTATTTGGGTATATCTAGGGGTCAGCTGCTTCAAGGTCTAAGCAGATCATGCAGAAGGCATGAACAGCTGGCTGCTGCTTGTGAAATTTTCCTAACTCAGAGGTCAGCAAAATGGACTTGCTCACAGCGATGCTAAAGATTTTCACATCAGTGTTCACTGACTTCACAGTAACTCATTAAATGGTGATACCTAGGGTACAAATGGGTGCCTGACAGAAGACTTTTTTTGCATTTTCAGTCTTTGTGTGTCACACATTCTAGTCTTCTGCTGGTTTTCCTGTTGCTTGGTTTGTTTGGCTTGGGCTTCTACTTTGGAGCGTGTCAGAATGATAGACAGTGATCCTTGAAATAGAGAAAATACTTCTCAAAGGGAAACTACCCCATTTGAGTAAAACTATTGTCCTTTAGCACATATAACATACAAAAGTAATGCCTGGGATGGTCCTATGACTTACACTGGATATTGGAATTGTTAAGGTCAAAGAGTTCTGTCCCTTGTATTTATCCACAAGAATTTTACCAGCACAAAAGAGTTAACATCACTTTTTGTGCTGTGAGAAGCAGAACAAATATTGCATAATGCCTGGTTACATATTGTCCCAGCTTGGCCAAGCAGATGAAAGAAAACAGCAAAGCACAGTCTCATACTTCACTCTATGCAACAGCATTCATGGCAAGTTTCTACTTATCCCTTCACTTGTCTGTTGAACAAAATAATGAAAAGAAGCTCAGAGAGGATTCAAATACATTGCATATTGTAGAAGCAAGTGAATATCACCACAAACAGATCATTGCTAATCACCACAGCCCACACTCTCAGAAGCCATGACCTGTATCTGCTGGAAAAACCCAGCTCTACAGAGATGGGGCAACTGAGAAACATTTTAAAAGATTTTATTCCATTATCAATCTCACAGAAGGATGAGACATAAGAGAGGTAAAACTCAACACCATTCTATCAGAAGCAAACCTATTTCCTGGTTCCAATACCTTATAAAAGTTTTTCGGCCTATTAGCTTTTGCCACACAATACTGCTAACACTTCTAACACCAACCACCTCTTATTTCACTCCACGTGGGTCTTGCTACAATGCACCTTTCACAGTTCTAATTCTCAAAAATATCTGGTCTGCTTGCAAGGCCATCATTTAAAACCTGTTTCAATCTCCCTCTCAACAATGTGTGCTCTATTCCATGGCCTTGCTAAGTTAGCACACCCTGCCTCAGAGTTTGCACACAGACGCACAAGACCATGTGAGCTTTCAGTCAGGCCCTGAAAACCTTCCACAAAACCATTTCTCACACGTATCACTGATTTTTATCTGTAAGACAGATTTGAATGGCATGTAAAACTCTAGGAAGAATAACAAATGTACACATTTTTAATATTGTGAGAAAGTTCTCTTCAGCTGTGGTATTTCAGGTATTTGAAACTTCTCAAGCTCTATTACAAGATGTTTATAATGAGTTCACCTGGCTTACACACATGTCAAATATTTATTTTTTTTCCTGAATGGATGCAGTCACACACATTGGTACATTTATATTATCTCAGTGAAAACATTCATGGTTACTATGCACTGAACTACAGAGTCCAGAATCTCAAAGAAGCGCACATCACTTGTGTGGGCCAAGTGAAATGTTTTTCAGGGTTATAGCCAAATTTGAACTTTGTCATTCAAGGATAAATAGTCTTGCTTTTCTACCCTGGAAAGTGGGGGCAAAGCAAAGGAAAGGGTCAAACTAGTATGGAGTTCCCAAGATCTACTCCAGGTCCATGCTTTTAACATGACCACTGGCATGGATTGAAGGTATATTGCCTGTGTGGGTCCAAATCTAAGCCATAACTCTTCTCTGGGCAGCAGCAGCAGCAGTACCAAGACTCCCTTTCTAAGACCAGTTTCCCCCCCACCATTACCATGCTCTAACCATCTGCCTAAAATTTGCTTTACAGTCATCTCCTGGTAGAACCACATGCCCAAGATGTTGAATATCCTTGAAGATTTAGATTTAAAGTTATGGAATTGGATATCAAGTGAAAGTTGAAGGTATGAACAGGGTGTTACTGTCTGCAGAAAACAGCATGAAACCAGGGGAATTGCACAGGTCTTTCTCTTTAAATTCTTCTTATTCCTGTGCTGTTCCTGGGGAAAGACGTGGCCTGTCACAGCTTTAGCTGTCATGATGAGTGTCTTTGCTTGCTGCACTTGGAGTGGAATTAGCGAGGGAGCTGATAGAGCTTTGCTACTTCCACAGACACAAATCAGAGAGATGGGACTCTGCATCTGCTTGTCTATCAGAAACACTCAAACTGCTCCTGACAAATGTCCACCCTTTTCTCTCCCTGAAGCAAGATCTGTGACAAGCACCAGGAAACAATCATTGCATCAAACACTTCATCCTCATTTAAAATAAGTATATCTAGAGCAATCCTCTCCTTTCCACAAAAATGACTTGGCCTGCCAGCAGGAAGAAATGTCAGTGGTGGAATGTGTACAACCATGCTTTTCCTGGAACACTGATTGTTCTCCTGGACCACTGAACTCTGGGTTAGCCAGGAGCAGTTGTAGCTGTGCAGATGAACCAGCTGTACAATGGTAGGTCTCTTCCTCTACCTGCCTACGGAAAATATACTTCTAGCCACAACTCTGTCAGATGTGGGACATCTGTGAATGTGACACTCATCCTCTTGGCTAAAGGCAGGCAGTAGACCAGTAATTTCCAGAGCTGCAAGCAGGAGTTTTTTATTGATACTGCTAAAGAGGAAGGCTATCAAGCTGGGAGCTGACACAGACTCACATCCTGTGTGGATTGGGCAAAGAGGGGGTGAATAATGATTTGCAGATTGCCGTACTGCAAAAGTACAAAGGCTGTTTGAAGGCAGGCTCTGTGCTGTGTGAATCATATGCAGCCCCCTTGTCCCACCACGGGGATCAGTAGCAGGGTGTCAATCCTGTGATCCTCAGCTTGCAGTTGAAGTAATCATCCAAGTTATCCCAGACTGAACCATGCACGAGGACTCCACATGCTGGGAGTTTAGAGCATTTTAGGAGGCAGAAGCAGACAACTGATGATGAGGAACCCAGTTGTCTTCCTGGTTTGGGATGTGCACATAGTGTTTGCCATGCACAGAGAAAAGAGGACTTCTACTCAATTGGAAAAGCACAGTGGTGAAAGGTGACACCTGAGATTTGGGGTGGATGTTGGAGACAGGGTCTCTCCTCAGCAAAAAGACCTACA
Source organism: Thryothorus ludovicianus (assembly GCA_013397245.1). NCBI lineage: Eukaryota > Metazoa > Chordata > Aves > Passeriformes > Certhiidae > Thryothorus > Thryothorus ludovicianus. Next base: position 104,716 of record VZTB01008920.1, on the reverse strand, counting down.
GTGATATTACAAAATGTCCCAGGTAGCTTATTTAAAAGGCACAAATTGGGAAAGGTTGTCCAGCAGACATCCTTTAACAAGAAGCTGTAGTCAGTAACAAGAAATAACAAATTGCATTTAAACTGTGGTAAGAAGGGAGATTTCAGCCCCTGATTTCCAATTTCTTGTTAACAATAGGTCATTGGATAAGAGAACCTACCCTGCTGGTAAGTGCATCTTTTTGGCAAGTAGTCCAAAGGTAGTGGTTTCACTAAATAACAACTTGGCACTCCTTCAAAATTCTTTAGATTCTGTTGATCTGTCACTGTGTTACACAACTCATTCTTCATCAATCTGCTACGAAAAGGCCAAGGAATGTTCAGTGTTTATGCTATTACATTTCACTATTTGTTTTCGCAATCGTGTAAGAAAGAGGTTGAAACCATGTCTCAACAGCACTGACTCACAATAAGAGGCTTTGTGGCAAACGCTGCTGAATGCATGGACTTAATACTAATTCACACCACTTTGAGAGGAAAACAAGACCACAAGGTTACAACCTGAAAACTGTAATTAAGCAATTACTTCACTTCAGTGGAGACAAAATCAGTTTAGGAAAGATACACATGATTTACGTCTGTACTGCAAAGTTTTGGTCAATATTATATTCTTTGTAAGGACATTTGAAATGAAAAGAAAGCATTTTACCTATGAGATTAAAAAATGAATGTCAAATACTGTTAGACCTGACTACATTCAATAGTTTCAATAATAAGCTATTACTTATGGTATCTTGACTGTTTCTAACTTCAGGTTGTCAGACAACAGCGTACATTTATATACTGAGATAAAAATAATAAATTGTTAGTACTGCCTCTGCAAAAATAATTAAAAAAACATTATATTATTAAGATGCTTCAGCAGTTACAGTTGAGAAGGTGTTAATTAACCAGCCACTTACTCAGACACCTCAATAAGTATATCAGGAATAAATACAGAAGGGAGGGGAAAAAAAGGCAAGAAAATGTTACATTTGGAGGCCAGAAATAAGGTTTGCTATAGGTCCACCTGGGACTTTGCAAATGATATTCAAACATCTAACAAAAGGTTTCCTACATTGATAAGTGAAAACCAAGGAGAGAACCCAGAGCTTGGCTCCCCATGCAGGGTGGATGGGGGACACATGAAGGTGACACAGAAGGAGCCCGAGCAGAATAAGGACACTATATCAATTTCCTACATGAACCAGCAGACAGCAGAGGCAGCACACAGAGAATGAGTATTTGGGCAGAAAAATGAATACAGACAGAGGAGATGAAAAACCCAGAGAAGTAACCGAACTCAAGGTGAATTGAGGAAGCAGGGCTGGATCATCTCTATTGCAGAGCTGGAACATATAAGCACAGGTCCAGTGGCCAGGACTAAAGGATATTAATGAAGATAGAACATAGATAAATCAAAGACAGATCTAGCTGACCTCATTTTTTAAAATAAAATGACCTATTTTCTCAACAAAGGACATGCAGCAGATCTAAACTCTCTGAAGGTCAATAAAATATTTCAGGCAGTGCTACAACCAGAAATTACTAAACTTAGGGGATGATAAAGGATTAACTAAAGCAGAAATGATAACAGGTTGTGCTAAAAGACAAGCTATGCTACTTCAGTGGGAGGGTCACTAAAACCTCCATCAGGATTGCTCTCATCCAATGTTTTTAATAATTCCCTTGAATAATATTTGGGGAAATTGCAAAGTTTCAAGGCACATTAAGTAAAGTGATAAATTAGACTACCATACAGGAAGGACTGGATTAAACAGAGCAAGGCCCAAATTCATCAAGTCAATCAGGGTAACATGTGGTTTCCTTTATCACGTAGGAGCATCTGCTGGAAAATGGAAGAAGGAGGAAACATAGGTCTATCAGTGAATTTCAAATGACTGCATTACTGGTCATGAGAGCAAGGGAAGAAAGATATTTTACAATGCAGCAAAGTCTTCCCAGAGAAGAGAGGGAAGTATTAATCCTATTTGCACAAAAGGCTTGAATCCTGTGAGCATTGTCTGCCCCAGAAAAATGAATTCAAAGTAGAATAGATCCAAAGAAGGGTCATCGTTGCAGCCAGAGGTATAAAATCCTTACATTATTGCAAATTAAGTGATGTTAACATAGTTAGCCTAAAAATGAAAATGCAGGTAAAATTTTTGTCTATAAATTAATGTGGTGAATATTGAGAAAGGACAATAGTTACAGAATGCTGGAAGAATGTTTGACCAAGAACAGAGGGAGGCAAAATGAATAGGTGCACCTTTAGGCTGGAAATTAAAAACAGAGTGCTAAGCCTCAGAGCAAAGGTGTTTTGAAACAAAACTCCTGATAGGATTATCAAGAGGCATAAAATCAAACTATTTAATCAGGTTTTGCAAAGGATTATGTAGCATACCACTGAGATTAGCTCAGTTGGTTAGAGCATGGTGTTAATAATGCCAAGGTTGTAGTTTCAATCTTTATATGGACCATTCACTGAAGAGTTGGACTGGATGATTCTTGTGGGTTGCCTCCAGCTCAGAATATTCTGTGATTCTGTATGGTTCCTGGATACAGAATTTCAAATCTTATAAACTGGTCACTAAGTCTTTATTACATTAGTATTAATGTAGAACTGGACATAGAGACATTATTATAATTTTTTATACAAGCCCTGCACTAGAAAAATCATGATGCAATCATAAATAATACACAGATTAGCTAGTTTCCCCTACTTATGTAAATTGGTCCTTGAATACACTTGGCTTAACATAATGGTAATTTATGGAAGTGCTTTTGTTCTAAGGATTAAGAAGGTGCCAGAGTCTCCTTCATCAGCTTATTGCTGCAGGCATGATTCTCTTCTATTTCTCACTGCTTCACACCTATGCAATTCAATTTTCTTAAGTGAAGTTAACTCTTGATTAATACTGGTAAAAATCAGATCCAATATTTCCTTTTGTATCTGGGACAGGTTTATTTTAGTAATTAACATGAAAACTCTAAACACTAATAGTATCACTGCGAGGATCTGTTTAGAGGCATCAGTCAAGATAGGCCCTTGTTCCACTGGACTTTTCACAAACTTCTACTAAAAACTATTTAGCAGTATGACAGTCTTATAATCTAAATAGATTGGAATTAAAAAAAAACCAAACAAATGTAAAACTGAGCCTGAGAGAAGGATGCTTTCTCTGAGGTAAAAAACTGATCAGTGGCAGATGAAAAAGTATCTGTTACTAAGTACTCTAAGCCTACACATATTCTTTGAAGCCAGTGTGAGTAAAGGCACGCTCAGGTCAAAAAGGAACTGCAGCAAGGGTAAATATAGCTATAAAATACATTTGTAGCTGAACAAGTATGCATGATTTCCATTTGGAATTTTATTTCGAAACCAGTTGAAGCCTCTGGGACAAAACCCCAAATGAATACTGTATTTTAAAAAATAGTAAATAAATTAACCTTGAAGATTACACCTTGATTCATACATAATTTTCTTCCTCTTCAATTGTTTATAAAAAGACATCTTTCCAATAACCTAAAACTTGATCCTTCACTAACAAGAATTCACTTTTACAGCTTTGACAGGTTTTACCAGTCTTTTTAAATCCTGTTTTGGAGTTACTACATTTATGGTGCTGCCCTGGAATTACTCTAGTTGTAAATCATAGTCTTTCCTCCAGAATCCTCTTCTGGGCTTGCAGAACCCCAGAACCAGTTTCTTTCTCGAAAGCTGCCCAGTCCTTCTTTTGTAAATAAAAATGATAATTTCCTGCAGTGTAGGAGTGGAGTTTGGGAGGCAGAAAGGAGATCCAGGTCCCCTTCTGCTGGTGAATTGTCCTCTGGTAACATCTTGTATTCTTAACTGCGTTATGGAAATAAGAACCACTTCTCCATCATGGGAAAAGCACCCAGAGATCATTCCCAGCCTTGTCACCAAATAGCATGAAACCTCTGTGCTCTCAGACCACAGAGCACATTCAACACTTTGCTGCGTGTGGCAGATGAAAATTGCTGCCTTCCACCATCACAGAAGTTGCATGTTCGGCAATTGCACCACACAACCACCTTTGTTAAAAGCAGGTTGGGGTCCTGCTTATGACACGCACAGCACCTGATTTGTTGTAAGCCAGCAGAGCAGAGAGCTCTCTGCAGAAGGTGGGTAACACCAGCAGACAATGCCAGGCACAAAATAAGAGAAAGGTTCATGATGGAGGGGAAATTTGAGAGGACTGTGGCATACGTGTCACATGCCTCAGCCTGTTCACAGCACACATGTGCATGCATGATCAGAATGCATCACATGGGGCAAAATACCTGATGGTGAGCTAAATTCAGCACTCTGCTGAGCCCGTTACTTTCTGCAAACTGATTAATCTAATTCTTGGCCTATCACTAATAGCATATGTTACATAGGCCACCACACTCTCCTGATCATATCACAATCTGCCTACTTAGTCATCTACCACTTGGTAAATAACTAATTTGACCAGTGCTCACCAAATGAGGAATTTTTGCTCAAAATGGCAAAGAAAACATATGAATCTTACAGATTTGTGTTCTGGATTTTGACTTTGTGCAAATCTAAAACTTGATGAAAATGTAAAGCTCCATGAAAACAGAGATGTTACATATATTAATTAATATGAGATAAATTAAGTATTGCTGATATTCTTAAGTGATGTACACAGAGTGGGAAAAGTGAAAGCAGAATGCAGGCTTTGTACAAAATTAGACATTGATTTTTTTTTAAAATGCACTACATTCTTCCAAAGAAGGTACTCAATTCTATTGATAATAACTATCTTTAAAAAAAATAGTCCCCTTTGATAAAACTGCTTTTAAACAGTTGTTGTACTAAGGTTTTTCTTGACAATTAAGGTTGACGAGTAAGGTTGCATCTTTTCTGTTAAAAAGAAATCAATATTCCATAACCTCAACCAGAATTTCCTGGCTTCAAACAACTCTAGGAAGCCTTTCAAATTTAGTGTCAGATGCCTCCTTTTCCAAATATCTTTTTCATTTATGTTTATAGATTTATATGAAACAGACATTATATTTTTTTCCACTAATATAAATGTCTTTAAACAAACCGATGGTTTATCCATTTAGTGTTCATGCTATCTGTATAATATTTAAAAGCACAGAAAATTTTACTAGAACTCCGGACAAAACAGCACACCACAAGTTCCTCAAATGCAAGGGCTTGCCTACTGGAAACATTTGTGGTTCTCCTGTCCATGTTTTCTAAGTGAATCCATATGTGGCGTGTCTTGCTGCCATCACAAAAAATGCTCAGTTTCACTAGGGGGCTCTAACAGAGTGTCAAAAAGTGTTTGCAATCTAACTTAAATATATCTTTTTCTGGCATTCATATTAATTTCTATGACAGCAGAACAAAGGACTGAAGCAATACTTTGATATGATTCCAAGAGCATTGTATAATCAGACTTAAAAACCACTACACTTGAGCAGGAGATGTAACTTGGCTGAATTGCTTACACCTGTTTTCTTTTAGAGGTCTAAGTCAGTTGAGCTCGGGCACTGCTTTTCTGTCCTGGGTACTCTCCCCAGCATGACAACACCTGGCACTAAAGGAGGCCAGCAAGCACATGCTCACCTGCATCTGAAAAACCCATTTAGGTAGCACTGAGACAACATCTGTATCCAGTGGGTGCTGGGTGAGAGGGAGGCAGAAGTGACCTCATGTGAGCCTGCCTGCCCCAAAGGAACATTGCCAGTTACTGTCTTGATTATCAGAGTTATAGAATTTGCAGTCCTCGATTTTCAGCCTTGGGAAACACTGGAATTAAAATTGCTCTGCAGAATTTTGTCATTGGTATTTGGTTAGTTATTTCAACCTCCAAACACTTTAGCCTTAAGAGTTCAAGTAAGTTCATGTTCAAAGGATCTCTTAAAAATACACAGCTAAAAGTTGAAAGACTTGCTGAAGATTCCAATTTCTAAGGATTATTTCCTGTTTACTTTTCATACCAGCTCACTGAATTCTCACATTTCATCTTGGAGGCAGGACTCAACTGTCTGCAGAGGACAAACTTTGTTTTCTTACACTCAGACAGGCAAACTCAAGATAGACTCCTGGCTCTGTTTACTAAAAAGGTAGAGCAATAAACGTGAGGTAGAGAAAGCCGTCTTGGGAGAGGGATGTGGACTGGAGCACAAGGAACTTCTTTGTTCCAGAGTGTAGGAATCAAAACACTGAAACTGCTGTGGTATTTTGGGTATTATCCAAAACAGCAGAGCCGCTAGTGAGAAAATGAAAACTGATCCATTTCAGTTGAACAATTTGTACCTTTTATGCTACTACATTCATGCACAACAATCAAGAAGCAAGAATTTGAAGTCCTTACTCAGCCTCGCTTCTCACCAAACTATGGGTTTTACACTGCTTATGAAATAAGACACGTTTTTGTTTTTAGAGACAGACGGATTCCATTCTACCATGGGCCACCGGAAGGACAACAGAAAAAAAGTAATAAGGGTGTTTGTTAAGACATTGACCTTTCTAGAAGGACTGTAAGGGCTTGAGAAACTTCCAGAACAGAAGTCCTCCCCAACATACTTTATCATTATCAGTGGTACATATTTCCATATGCTGCTCTGCTTGCATCCTACCTCCTGCCACTGGCATACTCCTTATCCAGCTATTATATAAAAACTATTCCAAACTGACAAGAACATCTATTTGTGCATGCCCAGTGATTACACACAGTTTTACTTGCAAATAAAAGAGGATAAGTGTAAAACCAGTGTGTACATTGAGTACTACGGTAACATATTTCTGTTGGTTCACAAAAAAAATTGCCTTTAAAGAGGAAGAGTACATATATTTTTTGTAATAAAGATTTGAATCAAAATGTTTTGAACAAATGTCCTTATCAGTAAAAATGAGATTGTCTACATGTGAATTGACATGTAAACATGTTTTTCAAAATCCCATAACTTTCAAACAGCCTTCAGGGGCTACAGGCAAAACACAATAATATGGCAAATGTTATAAACCTCCAGAATAACTCTTATCCCATTTATGTTTTGATTCTGTCATCACTATCCATCTATCCTTATCCTCAGGCAGTAATGAAATACAAGACTTGTTTCAAACATGGAAGAGTAAGCACTGTACTTTGAAAGATATAGTTAGCTAAACTGAGCCTGGACTACCATCTCTGCATTAAATGTTTTGCCAGTTTTAATTCAAACTCACACTACTATTGGAGCTTGTCTTCCATTTAAACTATGGAGAGTGACCAGGGCATATGGCAAAACAATGCGACCACCAAATTTTAGAGATTCTTTCTTTGACACAGTGAATATGGGAAAAAGTGGTGAAGGTTCAATTCACAAAGACACATTTTTCAAAAGCATCTGAGTCACACATGAACCTCCATGTAGATTTTTTCATCATGTCCACACGATTCAGGAATACTGTTTTCCAAAATCTTGAAGGTTGTTGTAAGCATTAAGATGTGAGAAGTTTTCATGTATGACTTTACCATGCCAGCAGAAGTTTATTTTCAATAATACTTTTTCAGAAATAGAAATTCTACCTCTGCAATACCCATTTGATGTTACTTTCCCATGGCTCTTAGAGTAAAACTAGCAAAAATCACTGATAACCAAAAATAAAACCCCTTTAAAAATTGTATCTGCAGTTGTTTATCAGCAACACCCTACAATATCAGTTCTATGCCTGCAGAGTCCTTGACTGCTCATCTGACTTTCATTTTTTAGGACAAAAACGTTCTGACTATATTTTCTTAGAAAATGTAATTTTGGTTGCTTTCTGTTTTTAAGGGTATCACAGAAGTAAGAAGACAAGCAAGGCTGAGAAGGAAAACTAGTATACACCGTATTTTTCAGTTAATGTATTTGTCATTTTTGTTTGTTAGGGTCAGAAGTTTATCTGACAAGCTGCAGAAGGAATTAGAGGTACAATCTTTTACTGGAGTGGGCTTTTTAATCCTCCAAGTAAATGGACACAGAATGCACACATGCACACATCAGGAAAATGTGGCTGAAATCGATATACAAAGGGAAATAAAGGACAAAAATATCTGACAGGCCAGCCTAGTGCAGGGGATGTCACTGAAGAAAGAGCTTTGTACTGCTGCACAAGGAGGCAGGTGGGAAAGGAGATGGGATGGGCAGGCAGAGGAGGGACAGGCAGGCACAGGATGGTAGTGCCCTGCAGCAGAGCTCTTCCCTCCTGTCAGCAAGCTGGGAGAACACTGCCCTGTCTGTGCACAGCACACTGAGTGAAAAACCCCCTTTGTCTCCTCCACAGCCCAGTTCTGCCTATCTTTTTGTCATGAGGGACACTACGTGATGTTAAATTGTACATAAATATCAAGTAGGATTTTCTGTCGGAAATGAAAAGCTAATCATCCAGTAACATGATTTAGTGGATACTTATAATCAAAACAAAGAACTAATCACCACTGTTTTGAGCAATTCAAACTGTGCTTTCTGTATGAGTTCATGTCTACTGACAAAGAATAATAGAGGCTTAACAAAATGTTCTCCTTCCTAGGGCAAGGGAAATGTAATATTTATCTGCAGTGGTGTCCAGAGGGACATCACATGCCACAATCAATCACCTCACCAAATATTATGAAGTAAAGTGGTGGCAATTTAGATAATAACATGGAAAACTAGCTTACCAGAAATAAAAATCTAACCAAATTAGAAAGTTCCTAGTTTCATCAGCTCACAGGATTACTAAAACTCACATCTTTAATTCTGACATCTTATTGCAATTTTTTCCCTAATTTTTTTTTTTTTGGCTACGAAGTCCTAGAGTCTATAGCTAGACATGAAACTACAGAAACTTAAAATGAACACAGATTCTTTATTTTCTTTCAAAACAGACTATTAATTCTGAAGTCTCCTGAATTCTTTGTGTGGTAATACTCTGAAAAGTTTTCAGACATTTCTAATAAAGAATTCATCTCTGAGTGAAACCTGGGGAATGGTAGTTCTGCCTTATTGCTTTTATGCTTCTTTGGTACTAAATGCCTCATGTCCCCTTATTTAAGAACATAATCTTTGGAAACATATGGGAAAAATCTTTCAGTGAAGAGAATGGGATTGCTACAGAAAACACATAGCAGTGATGCACAACAGCAATGAGACTGGAACAGAAATTGTACACTACTTATCTACTGTGCCTCTGCTTTTCCACCTGGAATCACACTTCCTTTTTTTGACATTACTCTCTAGCTGACAATGAACACCAATTTAACTCAGCATTTTGAGGGTGCCATTTACTATAAAGGACAATTTTCTCTTCATGTCCTTACTGAGGGGTAAATACATTCAATTACCTCATCGTGATACCTCTCCTACTACTGCAGAAAAATGCTCTGCTCAATATTGTCAAATTAAACTCAAACACACACATACAGAAAATCTGGAATTGGTAAAGTACTTAGGTTTTCCTTTTAGAAAGAGAGTCTTTCTGCAAGGATTGGAGATCCTTTGGCTTCCACAAGTCTCATAACTCATCATATACACATATCTAAAATTTCTTGTGGTCTGCTATTAAATCCAAATACTAGAATACGGGACTGATGTTAACTGTGAATTTGTTCACTACATTTCTTCTTCCTACAAGGAATACAGCAACAGCTTTACTCCACTGAGATGGAAAGTTACCCCAGGGTCTGCAGAGAGGTGCAGCACTACAGCAGTAGGGATTTGGTGTCCCGTCAGTCCCACACTGTGGTTCCTGCCTTCCAAGAGAACTGAAGAATTTGCCTCCAGAGAGCTGAGGGGTGTGGAATGGGGGCTCCGAATTGGGATGAGAGACTTGTGCAACTAAACAGATATATAATATAATTACACCCATGATGCTGTCCAGCTAACTCTCACCAGAAGTAACACTACTGTGAATTCAAAATATTTGAACAAAAATATGAATAACAAACAATCCTAAGCCACAGACCTTCATTTCAGTTTTACTTTTCCTGTATAAATCAATGTATTGATGATTATGGGGAGCATACATTTAAATTTTGATTAATGACATTGTCAGGTGTATCTATACCTGAGAAAGTCATCAAAGGTAGAAATGCAACTAAAGTGATCTGCCTATAGTGGAATTCAGTGTAGTGCTAATATTTAGGCAAAGCGCATCAAAACTCTTCTGTGAGGTAAACAAAAAATCAACTGCACTTGTTCTAATGAATGTTGGTTAGAAACGTAATGCAGATTTAAGTAAATTGATAAAGATGACTCGGGAAAAAAAAGAAAGGAGTTGACTGGACAAATCATAAAGCAGATTCAGATTTGGTAGAGACTCTCTAAGACAGTTGTGCTTCACCCTTTTCCACTATGCTGAAATGCATTACTGGGGCACTGAGGATCCTTTATATAAAACTGCATTGGACATTTTTGATGGCTAAGCATATAAAGGAATGGCCACGTGTTGATCCTGGCAATTCAAGGTCCGCAGGAATACTGTTATCTTGCAATCCCTGAAGCAAAGCTCCAGGAGCAACACTTTGGAACTTGTTACTCTCTTACAATCTGTGCAATTAGATAACACATCACCCATCCTCCCCCTTCCACTAAACCAAAGGGTGCTCCTTAAAGAAACAGAATCTTGAATGCAGAGTGCCCTTGTCACAGGGAGCAGCTGGCTGCTCTGACATGACTCAGGACTTTAATGTGGCTGGACAAGCAGAGCAAGGCTACAATGGAAGCACTTTTAGCCAGATATAACCGAGTATCCACTTACTGTTGGTTGCATAACATATGGCGGATGAGGCATCCATGAAGTACTCTGGACCTGCACATCAAATACTTTTAATTAGCACAGAAAAGTTTAAAACTTAAAGATTTACTTGAAAATATTCTCTCTATTACAACTAAGGTGCTAATTTTGATAAAAGACTTAAGTCTTATAACTCAACACAAAATTAATTTATGCTTCATAAAGTCATTGACAAAGGAAAAAGCTTTCAAATTTCATTTTTTAATGTTTTCCACCAAAGTCAGAAGTCTGAGTAATTGCACCACTTCTAAGAATCACAGCACTTTATCTCGTAAAGAAGTCTTCAATATTCCACATTGTCCTGTTTTTTCATTTGCATTGTTTGCTTTCATCCATCAATATAATCACGAACATGTCATCCAACCGACAGTGCAGGAGACATAAAATGTTCAAAGTTTATTTTCAAAAGTATCTGTAAGAACTTTTAAAGGTATAACATTTTCAGAGACCTGAGAATGACTTATTTGCTTTCCAGTAAGAACTGCAGATCTAAATCACAGTTTTTGAAAATTATTCTAATTGAAACTTTTGTGGCAAATCTGGTTTAAGAAGTCTGCCCCTCCAGGATCATTCTTAGCTTGAGCCTCCTGGGGTTTATTCTCATCAGAACTCTATATGCTTCACCAAAGCATATGCTTTCTGTATGCTTTGTTGTTCTGCCCTATGACTGCCATGTAATGTACTTCAAGGATATAACAATTTTACTAAGAATTAAACACATTATAGTGTTTGCATATTTGTGGTGGCATCTCTGAGCCATAACTCCTTTTTGTTCTACGTGTGAAAGGCCCACATGCTGTCATAACTCTGGCTCAGTCCCAAGAATTGTGCATTTTAGTTTTCTTTTGCATCATTCTGGGCACCACAACACGCAAGTACACAAAGGATGTATCTGGGCTAGAGCCATCAGAGGACACCTCACTTGCTGTCACAGACATGGGCGTGTAGCACCTCAGACTGAGCATGACCAGGAATAACAAGGAGAAAGCCACAAGGTCCCACTTCTCCAGATGTCCTGTGATTTTGTTCATGAAGAAAGCATTGAGAATTTATTGTATACCAGTGTGCTCCAAGATTTGTATATGCTTATCAAAGTCTATTTTTTGTTGAAAAGCAAGTTCAGCAAAACATCTTTAGAACCAAGATCAGCATGCCCATATGAGAACACACCTCTACTACAGCATTTTCTGCTGTGAATCCCCATGAGCTAAAACACACTAGAGCTGCCACAGCTTGCTGCTGCTCATGGCTTCCACTCGAACCACTGCAGTTCCTTCACCATGCAGGGGCAAATGTCTTTGGGTTTAGACTGCAAACTATCTAAGGAAAATGATATGGGTAACAAAAAAAAAGAAAAGTGAATGGTTTTGGTGTAAACACATGAAACCACAAACTAATGCAATGGTTCAAACCAGAAGAGAAAAACGGGAGCAACTGTGAGCTGTGGAGAAGTAACTAAAATTGGAAAATGTATAGTCAATGACCAGCTTCTGAGAAGTGATAAATTCCCAGACAATGGCTAATAATAAAATATGCAATCTGGTTCTGACTTCCATCTCAGAAAGCCAAAACAAGACAATAATTTCCCAGTGGAGATCTGAGAGGGATATGCTGAAAAAAGAAATTGCATGTAGCAAAAAAAGAACGACATGGCATATAGCAGACTAAAGAATGATTTGAGGACACTTACCCTCAAGTAATTTGCTTTGTCAGGGATTATTGGATAAAAATAAGTATTTTTAAAGGATGCAATTACTGGAAAAAAATACAGCTGGGGTCAAAAGGTCAAAGCATAATGCAAGTCAACATAAATTATTAAAAAAAGTACCACTTCAAAAATATTTTGGCTAATGAAGGGGAGTCAAAATGTTCAATAAGAATGATATGCTTCTGGTGTTGTCAGTTGGAAATTAAGCAAAATGTTGTTTATCTGAGAAGCTGATTGAAATTAAGAATTACAGTGGCTTTCATTATTGCTGTAAAGAATGAAGGAAACACTTCAAACTCTACCCAATGATACCTGAATATTACTAGAGAGCCCTTTGTTTCAAGTGTGACTCAAGAGTGCAAGCACTCACACAATTTTCTGCTGTATACTCTGCCTTCATCCACATCCAAAACATAATTAACTGGGAAACACAGTAGACAAGTGCATATCTGACGTACCTGATATGTAGAGACAGGGGAAGCAGCAATGAATGGCGTGATTGATGTCTGTGGAATCATGCGGTTTGTTGGAATACTGTACGGTGAGGAATAAAATCTGCAAACAAAGAACAAAAGCGAGATTTTTTTTGAACCTTTTGACTACTTAGGCTCTGACTAAATAATTCACTGCCTCCTGGGCAAAGACAAAGAGTCTACCCAGGTAATTATGTCCATCTATTTCCAAAACCACAATAAAAAAGATGTGATGGCTCCATTGAGCAGATCTTGAAAATGGAAAGGAGGAGGAATATTTACACAAAGCATATTTTTTTGCACTTCAACTAGCACAAATATAGAACTTCACAATACAAGAACCAATTATCTGAAATGCAAAGACAGCTGATTTTCCAGGGCGCTAGCTAGTGAAAGGAAATTTCCTACACGATACAGAAGACAACATTACCGATTTCATTTTTACATAGGGTACTGTTTTCTTTTCATATCCTTGTGCTTCAGTGCTGAAAATAACACATTCTATATACATGCCTGAATTATTTTATTAAGGGATGGCTACAAAAACTCTGGCTGAAATTTTTGTATTCATCTAGGCAGAGAGCAAACCCCCCTTTTTCTGGTGAAATGTATCAGGAATTATGAGGCTAAGTGCCCCAGGCAGCACTGAAAATCTCAGATTTAGTCGGTTTTATTTCCACTGTTGCACGCTAGGAACAGAAGCTGTACCATCTCTTGCTTGATGGTAATAAATGTTATATTCTTTCTCCTTCCCTATGGGTTAATGATTATTGATAAAATTATCACTTGGAAAATATCATCACTACTGCTGGATTGTGTCAGTACTTAATATGTGTGTGCTTGTAAAGATTTTTGCATTTGCCCTTTTTGCAGTTTTAATTGTGAGCCAGAACAATAAAACTGCTTAAAAAAAGAATGTTTGTGGTTTTACAGTTGTCCAAATGCCTGTAATTTGGACTCAGAGAGAAACACTCATGTGCAGTGTTCTTTTGTACGATTTAAACCTCATGTAGCTCTTTCTCATATAGGATGCACCAGTAAGTAACAGAAGATTCTGCACAGTGAAATGGATTGCATTCCCTCTCTTTTTATATTTTTTCCCCTCCTTACTCTGAGGCAATCAACAGCAGCTTTCCATGAGAGCTATGCAACAACAACAACAAAAAAATTCATTACTGGTGTTTAAACAAGTGCTCCATTTCCTGATCATCCTGGCATCACAGATTTAGTACTAATCAGTCTAGTTCAGACTGGATGCATTCATTCTGGATGCAGGCTCAAATAACCACCGACCTCAACCAATAGCCTTGGAAAAACAGGCTGCTCTTGTTGAACGTTGGGCAGAAACATTCAAAGTTAGGAGGGGAGAGGGAGACAGAGAAGCAATCATTTGTCCTTTCTATTCCAAATCAGATTTTAAAATGCCAAAAGCAGCAGGTGGCATCTGAGTGATTTTTTGTTTAATAGAAATATAATGCTATTTTAGGATCATTTATCTGCCCTCAAAATGCTTGCACAGAGACTATTTTAAAATTGTGCCTTTGCCCAATTTCATATATATCCTATTACGAGAACTTAGGGGCGTTTGTATCCCCATGCTTACACCAAATACTAAGTTCACACAACACTGAGGGAGAAGGGATTTTCACACCACTAGGCAGGTTCATCTATGGCACTAGCATGTTATTACATATTATCTAACTCCTTTTACAGGGGTCTTCTCCCAGACCAATGTTAACCAGAAATCACTTGGGCTATGCTCTTGCTAAGTGGATGAACTAAAAAATGCTATGTGCAGCAAAATGAAAATAGTCAATGGCAGACTGACAGAGTTTAGTCTATGGGTAAAATGTGTAATGTATAGAAATACATATAAACCTCTTAAACTAAAAGATAATATAAAACCAAAACCCTTTTGAGAATACCACATATTTTCGTTCACTCTTTTCTCATTCTGTTCATAAACCTGGCACTGATGCTGGGCTCATACTCATAATCATGTATGAACTGCTTGGACAAAGACAAGTGCAGGGAAGAAACAACTTTCCATTTGGAAGTAGTGCTGACTCTTTGGAATAAATTGTCCAATAAATCCCAGCAAATACTTAAAAATTTACAGAAAATGTGTGCTAAGCCAAGAATTTGACAGACAGCTTGCCATTTCAGTTTCAGCTTAGAGATGCATTTATCTGAATAGTACACAAGCCTGTAGAATATATACTACAGTAACGTGGAAAATACAGCCCTTCCAAAAGCCCTGCCAATACCATTTATCTGGCGCCGTTTGGAATTCTCTCAAATAAGCATCAAATAAAACATACTACCAGGACACTCAGCTGTAATGGGAAAATTCGTGCACAAGGGCATCAAGGAAGAGAAAGGAAAAAACTCTGATGCTGCAAATGACAGTGCACAAAAATCCAGTTCATACATTCCAATTTTAATAGTAACAATAATAATAATAATAAATCAAGTGTAACAATCTCAGTCACTGCGGCAGGCTGCAAAGAGATCATTTTGCAGTCAGGAATTTCTTACATCAAGAGACAAAGGCTTGTCTTCTTTCCTCAGTGCCACTTGTGGCCAAAATTATCTAAAAATAAAGGATGTGGATGTCTCTGCCATGTGTGAAGTACTGTGGTGTGGTGAGGATAGAGGTGTCCTTGCTGGGGATGACCTGAAGCAGAGCTACCCTTAGTATGGGATGCTCAACCTACCACACTGCTGGAGCCATTTGCTGCCAGGGCAGGGCTCATTGACAAAGAGGGCTCAATACACCCTCACCCATGGGACACCGAAGCATCTCCCTAAATTCCCTTTACATACAAATGGGCGAATATCCTCATATGTAACTGGCATAAGTGGCATGCTGGGGATCTAATAGGAGACAAGGGGAACAAAAACACAAAAGAGGCCTGCTCTGGCACAAACCCTACAGCATTACAACAAGATTTGCAGCTGAGGACCTTGCTATATTCAGTCTTGCTTTGCCTTCTTTTTATTTTTTTTCTTTAGGCTTAGGAAGAGGTGAAATGAGGTGGAAGATGCATGTTATAAGTTTATTCAAGGGAATACAGCATTCTCAGTCATCAGAATATCTACATCAGAAAGAGGAGTGGAAAGAGATATGAATTATACTGGCTTTGACTTGTTTTAGACATATTAAATTATGCCTCCAAGTTTCCTGGCCTAAAATGCACAGTGTATCTAGTACAGTGCACTAGGTATTATAAGAGCTGTAGGCTTTGTGGTGTGGTTCACCTGTGAGCTCTAAGGAGAGCTCTCCAGAAGGCTCAGCTGCATTTTCTGCAAATACAGTTTGCATCCTTACGTTGGTCCCTGCAGTTTTTAGCAGGTTCAAGACAGTGTCCCTGCTCCTCAGCTGCAAGTGCAGTGCTAGGAGCACAGGCATGCAGGTGGCAAGGACAAGGTAAAATGGAAGTCACCCTTGTATTAAAAATAGACTTTTTAATCTAGCATGCCTAGATTCCACAGCAAAGGGGAAACTCATCACTGGTAGGCAAAAAAGACGCTCCTAGAAGTTCCTGAAGGGAGGTTTATAAGGGGCTCAAAAGAACACATTTTTAAGCAATGGTAAAAAGAAGCATATTTTCAGCACATCATCAGGCACACAGAGGCAGCACTTTTAAAAACAATTTCTGTTGCTTAACAGACAAAGCACATACTCCCCTGCTACACCAACCCTCCCTTTGCATTTGGGGACAGCATTATCTGTGGTGTCTGGTCACTGTTTCTCTGCCAAAAAGCGGGGAAAAAAATCCATATGGTTCCCATTCTACTGGGGAATGTGCAAGCTTCCAGACAGAATCTGCACAAGAGCAAGATCCCATTTGCGCTGCAATAAACACCATTTGCTCACGCCTCGTGCCTGCGGGCAGTACTGAAAAAGTTAGATTCATAAATAGTATCCTGGGGCTCACATAATGTAAGAGTATTACCAAACATTATCAAGGCAGCAATTTTCTGTTGCAACAAGGCACACAGTCAGATGTTGGAGTTGGAAAAGACCTGTCTGAATATTGAGCCCATTGGGCAGCAAATGCACAAAATTGTCCCCCAGATATGAGACACTGAACTGATAGAGTACATTGCAATCTTAGTCAAATGGCCAGGAGGATTCCAGACTCAGGAATATTTTAAATGAGCTTCCTTACACTGCAAGTACAAGAGCTCTATCCTGCTCCTTGCATGAGTGCATAAAACTACTAAAACAATGTTAATGCCACAAACTGAAAAATCAATAGCATATTACAACAGGCACACTGCTCCCCAAAACAAAAACTGAGTATCTTTGTAAACACAATTCAGAAAAAACTGATTATAAAACAAAAAAAGGCAGAAGAATTGCCAAGTGAAAGATCTTATCTACTGAAATGTCCGCTTACCATATCTTCAGTACCTCATACTGCAATGCTATGGTACACTATGAGCTGGATTCTCCACTCCATTATACCAGTTTTATGCTGATGTAACTCCTCTGAATGCTTAAACAGAACTACATGGGCATAAAAACAATATAATGAAATGGAGAATCAAGCTTTACAACATAATAGACTCAGAAGAAAATCATCTATTCCTTAGTGGGGAAAAAATCATAGTCATTTTTAGTGAAAGCCTCTCTCACACTCTCTTTTGTTTTATTCCTGCTATAGATTTTCAAGGCAAATATGCAGTTATATGGTAATAAAAGTGACAGTACAACACCATGAACAATAAGAACCTACCTTTTCATTTGGAAACAAGAGTCCAGATTCTTCTCTGAGGTTTGGTTATGGCCCAACTCAAACCCTAATATTATCCATACCTCTTAATGAACTGTGAATTTTAAATACCACCCCATGACACCTGCTGCAGAGACATGTTTCTCTAGCAGGCTTCCATCCTCCACATAATTCTGTGTGGCCTTCGTGGCTTAGATGCATCCAAATGCTTCTATCAGCCCTATAAAGAACTCCAGCAAGTGTCAGCACGTGCAGTTAATATTTATTTTTAAATTTTGTTGGTGGTCCATAACTCTTCCAAATCCTCACTCTGACTTGGTTTCTTTACATTTCTCATCCCCAGACTCAGTTCACTAAGTCCCACCGTGGTGGCCCCAGCTGAATGGTACAAGGAAAAGGCCTTTGTTTCACAGATCTTTGGGTGACACTGCTCCGTGCAAACCTCAGTGGCTCGGCCCACCTTGCAGCCAAAGTATTCTGCACCCTTTTAAGCACAGGGTGGGTGCTCTGTGCTCACTTCCACACTGTCCTCCCTGTGAGGAAGATGCCCTTTGCTGAGTTAATCTGTGTTACCTCACACAGCTGAAGAGCCTTTAAGTCTCTTTTGCCGTGGTCACACACCAACACCTGTGTCTTGTGTCAGTGGGCAACACGTTTCACAAGCAAAGCATCAAGGTGCTCCCGGACTATTCTAAAATAAAACTCCTGAGCTAGATTTTCACCATATTTGCAAGTAAAGATGCTTATGAAAAACAGCAAAAACTTAAAACTACAGGATATGTAGAGATTACTGTGTGAATGTCTGGGGAGATAAAAAAAATTCTGTTGAACCAAAAGGGTCCTGGTGATCCTCATGATACTGCATACAGTCAAGATCTCACCACAAGAATATTTTGCATGATGGCTTAGCCCTGATAAAACTGAAAATATTTTGACACTTTAGAAAAAAGACATATGTCAAAATAGTAATTAACTGTTACTCTTAGAGAGATATCTGTAATTTAATTTATTTCTCGCCTTAAAAATAAAAGAATATTTAAAAAAACTGCAGAACTGAAATTCTCCATTGAGTACAATTTCTTTACCCAATGATCAGTGGCAGCATGTTCACACAATTGAGAGACCACCTGAGCAGCTTGAACATCATGGGTGTTCTTTGATATAAATAATGTATGATTCTGAGATAACTTTCATAACCTTAAAAGAATTCTTGATTTAAAATGATATTAGTCTCAATGGATTATTCAAACTACGGTTTCCAAAACACTCACACAATCGACATGCAGGAATTTATATGAAAAAAAAAAAGCCAGTTGTCCACATGAAACACTGGTGAATTATGAACCAGTGATGTTTTTATTTACAGATTATAATGTTTTACCAGCTGAAAAGTATGACAATAGACAAGAATGACTCATTTGGATGTCAGAACAGGGGAACAGAAGCAGAGAATTCTGAAATCACAACTACAAACAAGCTCTCTATTCTTCTGAATTTGGCCTCTTCCTTCACAAACAGGAATATCACAAGTCCTACAAAATTACCGCTTGTAAAGGAAAATTAAGCAAAATAGACTAATTATTACTATTAATTTTTTTAAACTACTGGGAATGTTATGGCTTTTTTTTCCTAAATGCTTCAACTAGCAGTGCCCTAAGAAATATTTTACAAATATACCATTCTTATCTATATCAATAAATTCTCCCCTTCAAATGGAAAACACAGGAGGAAGTATGCATGGAATTTGATAATCATATCATACATTTCTCTGATCAAAGAGTGACTGTCAAAGAGTTCAGGGCAGAACATCCTGCCTCTTTTCAAATTGTTGTTAACCTAGCTGAAAAGAGAGCTAAATTTCAAGGATATGTTTTTCTAGTTTATGAAATAATTGGAAGTGTAATCATGCAGGTAAATAATAAGATGAGTAATTACACTTCACAATTTCAGAAAAAAATTGCAATTCTTCGTGTCAGCAAATGGTAGCTGGGAAATAAAGAAGAGAGTTGCTCAGAATTTTACCCTTAAATCCCATCTGCTTACACACTAATTTAAGGCTTTCTCCCTGTCTGGCATTTTTATGCAGACAATGCCATGGAAGGCAGCCAGCCTGCAGAAAGAACCCCAGATGAAGTAGCAGCTCTATTATTCAAAATACATTGGAATCTTCAATGATTATTTTAACAAAAGCCAAGTGAGTAAAAGGAAACCTAACTGGTTTCCACTTCATGACAGAGAGAGATTAAAAAGACATCTACTAGCATTTGCCAAATAGAGATTGAAACTATTAGGAAAAACAACTTCCCATTCAAGTGGATATTGCAAACAAGAAGGAATGAAAAGAAAAGTAAAGAAGAACTTGACAGTATAGGATTATATGCTTCAGACAAAATATGACTGAGTGGATTTGCTTTTCAAAAACTTCCACTACAGAAAAAGAAAGCAGAAGATGGCATTCAAAATAATTTAAAAAAAAGACATAAGAAAACATGCATTTCTTACCCATTCTGTATAGCAGCTGTTGGATCGTAAGTCAAAGCCATGCCAGCCTGCACATAGTTAGGGAAGAAAAACAGATTTTTACTATTACTGCAGGAAAATAGAAAAAAAACCCAACAAAACAAAAAACTAAGACATGAAACATATTCAAAGCCAATATGAATAAAAACTGAATGCAACTTAAATAGAAATCCAAATTCGCAAGGGAAGCTCAGATGGCCCAAAGAGCATGGACAGATTGGGTACCTCCTCAGCCTGAGAGATCACTGAAAAACAGATCTGTTCAGTCTGTTGGTTGTCATCTTTCCATAACATTTAGGGCAAATGGTGTTTTTGTTGCACCAGTATCAATTAATAGCTCCACTAAGATCAATGCCTTTACAGCTGATTATTCACTGTAACAAGACAGGTCCAAATCCTGCTGTTGCCTGTGAGATGGGTGGTTGGTAAATATTCCAAAGACAGCTTCATGAGAGCTTCACAGGAAGGAATCTCATCTTTTCTGCAAAGGTCACACCGCATATGACCCCTGCCTACCATTTCCCTGGGCTGTAACTCGTACTTAGAGTTAATTCATTTCCATGAGACAAGAAACAAAAAATGGGCCATGAAGCAGAAAAGCTTGAGCTTTCAAACAAGGCTTTTAAAATACTTCAGAGGTCTGGACAGCAAAAGAATTTGTTAATGTGTTACACAGAGCTTTTCAACTTCCATTTACCACCAGGCAGACCGTGACCTGTGCGAAAGGATTTGGCAGTGTCAAAACATTGTCCAGTTAACAACTGTCATCACTGCCACCATTAGCAGACATATCCACAGGTACCACAGGAAAGGCCGTGAGAGAGTAGGGCTGCAGACAGAATTAAGCACTCCACCTTATGCTCCAAGAGAGCAGTCAGGGTCATGCAGGAGAGACCTTATTTTGTCCCCCGCATTTACTTAAAGACCTGGAACTGACAGTCTCTCCTCCCCCATACTGCATTTGCTTTGACTTTTTGCCTTCCTTATCGATTTTTATCCCTCCTTCTGTGAAATGCTTTCCAATGTAAGACTACCAAGAGATGGGAAGAAGTTGTCCTTTGTGCAGGGTAAGAAGCACAGGGGAGAGAAACTATTGCTCAAGGTGCTGCTCTACCCAGTGGAAGCAGCTGAAAAAATGCCATGGAACCATCCCACCCCAAGACAGTATATTCCTCTTCAAATTTCATACATATCCTATGCTTGTTGCCTGAGACAGGCAGCATTTTCTTCAAGGACAGATGCTTTACCAACCACGCGGCATGGTCTGTGCTCCTGCTGGGAGCTTTTCATGCTCCTGAAGTCATCTACCAAAGTACTTTTGAATAATGGCATCTGCCCCCTTCCAGATGGCTGTGCAGACAGGTCAGGAAGGCAACTGGGCTTGGCTGGTTCCCAGGCAGGCAGGTGAGCAGCCAGGATAGAGGCACTGGTGATGAGCAGGCAGAGGAGGCACTCCTGGAAGAGCTGGGCGAGCCCAGCAGCTGCAAACTGGTCTAAGAGGAGGTGGTCCAAATTTCCAGAGGCCAAAAATAATTTCTGATCTGAAAGGCCAGGTTTCATGCTACTTTATGCAGCCAAAAAAAAGCTTAGTGTCCTTATTAAATTTGTATACTTCTCTCATTATTCTTTTAAGCAGATGTTAGGGCAAATTGTTTTGCTTTATGAAAATGCCACTGTTCTAATAAAATACGTAGTACATGGGGCTATTTTTACAAGAAGTATTGATTTCATACAAAGAAAAAGAAAATGGCTATTTCTGCAAGTTTAAAATGTCAGAGAACTGAATTTAGGGAGACCCAAACCACTACTAATTTTGATGTAAAAAATAAATTAGCTTAGAAAATCATAATCCCTTACTTGGTTTTATATTCTTATGTCTTATGCTCAGCACATTATGTTGTTTAGTAAGGTTGCATTAATTGCTAATGGAAATGCATAAATTTCCAAACAAAACAGAAAAGAAAACTTTTTGACTGCAATACGTTTTTGAGGAAACATACTGTCTTGTTTCCCCTTCTCATTTCAACACATACCAAATTTGCTATTGCTCTCTTTTTCTATTCCTGCACTGGTAAAGAAAACTTAAATATTATGTACAGGCTCTAAAGGGGCAGAAAAATTATTTCTTTCTTTTTTTTTTTTAATACTCTTTAAAATAACTGAAAATATTCCGTTTAAATTGTGGTGTTTACATTTTACTTCTCATCACACATCTACTCAGACTAAAGGAAAAAACTATTATAATTTTTTGGGAAAGGACAGATCCAAGCTTGCTAAATTAAGGAGTTTCTGGATCTAGTTGTCCTTAGAGTTACTGGATCAGGGTTCACTATATTCTGCAGCTTACATTAGTGACTAGGAGTAAAATGGCAACAAGGTAGATGGGTCTGGAAGGAAAAGTGAAAATAAACAACTGCTCTTGTTTTAGCTTCTTTGACACAGATAGGAATGAAGGTGCAGGAATAAAAACCTGCAGAAGTTCTTTCACTTGCTGTCTACATGCGACCTGTAAACAGGTTTATGCCTCTTTAATTTACTTTTCTCATGGATATTTGAGCACATGGTCATAGCGTGGACACTCAACTCACCCTCCAACCCCATCACACCCAGACCTGTGTGTGGGTCCATGCAGACAAACTGAACAAACTCAGTTCTCTATCTTGGTATTAAGAACAGGGGACACAGCTATGATCCTGAAGAGTACAAAATATGAAAGGCTAGACACTCATCAACTCCTTATCCACATCCCATATTCATACTGCATGGAGACAGATTACCAGAATCTGTTAAAGTACTTCAGCAGTGACCACTATAAATATCCCCAGCACATTTACCAGTAAATGCAAAGTTTCACATTAGACAAATAGGACACAGCATGTGGCAATATGTGCATATGGTAACCACCTACGGCTGGCCCAGTAATATTGCTAATATCCCCCATTGCTGCATAGCCTTAAACAGCTGCTATTTCAAATAGCTGCTAACACAGGACTATTTACTTCTTTCTCATCAAGTTGTATAATTTCTCCCTACAAAATTATGCTGGCTGGAAGCCCAGGAGTGGCAATACTTAGCCTGGACCAGTCAAAGATTTATGGTCTAAAGCATCCTCATTCATCAGGAATAAAAACTGATGAGCAATAATAACTTACTGGAAAATTGTCTGAACTTTCCTCCATAGCAGACAAACAGGAATTCCAAAAATACCAAATGCAGAATATTAGGGTTGGCCTCAGACTTCCATGTGAGAGAGGTCTAGCTCATTCTGTTAAAATCAGAATTGAATAGTGCTAATACAGGCTGAACTATACCGAGCACTGGCTCTATAGCAGCCCTCTGCTGCACTGAGAGACTGTTTTCTTCTGTTTTTGCTTTTTGTTTCTCCTTCAGTAGAAGGAGAGGGTCTTATTCTTTCTTCTCATAGTGACACTTCCTGATAAAATGGCACCTGAGGGAGTGGCACTGATGATGGAATGCTACTTTAAGAAAGTATTTGTCAGATAAATCTTCTATTAAGGAACAACTGAACCACATAATTTTCATGCCACTCAGTCAGATAATAGCCCTAGACTCAGCTACTGAATGATAATACACTAATAGAAATAAAGGTCATTCTTAATGACTACCAGTCTGTTCAGAAAGTCAGGTGACACAGAAATTAACCCAGCTTGTTAAAAACATTGATTTTTAAAATAGATTAATCAAACCATGAGTTTACTTGTCTTTTATTTTTACCAAAGTGTCTGAACTCAAAGGACATGAGGAAAGAATGGAAGTTTTTGTATTTTTTGCTGCAGTTTTCTAACTGTTGACATCAATGAAAGAGATTCTAAGAACAAGAGATTCAGTCTGCACCTGTCTTTAAAGTCCTTTCATTCAATAAAGAGCAGGAAATACCAAAAAGCCTCTGGAAAACAAGGGTTTCCACAGGAAGTTTCAAGGCCTTTTGTTCAACACTTTACTGTGAATATTTTTCCAGCAAAGACAAGATGTTCTGTTTCTGGTTTGACATTCCCCCGCCCCCC
>VZTB01008920.1:16867-80429 GCA_013397245.1 Thryothorus ludovicianus | reverse complement strand
CCCCCCCCCACCTTTGTTACTATTTGAACATAAATTAACGGATCTTCAATATCACGTGAATTAAAGTGGGGTTATTATTTCTCTACCCAACCCTTGTGATGTCTCACAAGAAAAAACTTATCAGCACAGTATCTCTCTTCCAGCAAACATAAATACCTATAAATGACCAATTTCTTCTGTGCATCTTTTGTGCAGCCCAGCATCTTCTGTGTTGCTGGGAAGCTGCTTTCAGGAAAAAAGTCACCGTCATATCACTACCTACTCTCAGTGTACAAGTCTTTCTGACACTGGGCAAAAATTCACCACAGTATAAACCTGCTACAAGGTCTGCTATTCCTCCTCCTCAGAGGTGGGTCCTCTACATCACCTCCTCAAACCTGCCCTGGTCAACATCTGCCTAGTGCTGGAGCATCTCTGCATGGGGAGGCTGCTGCCACTGCAGGATCTTGGGCTGTGCAGGAGGCAACAGACCATTGGAGAAAAAAGGAGAGGTCTGAAAATTAAAAAGGGGTGAAATCTATGGATGTGGTGGGTTTTCCAAGCAGAAAGCCCTCTGGTTTTACCTCCTTAAGGTGAAATTTGGAAAGGTAAGGTTGTACACTTGCACTCAAGGGACTTCTGTGGTGAGCTGATGTGGGAATTAGACTAAAAGATAAATCTCTCCTCTTCATCTCAGACTCATCCCTTCACCCTTTCCCAGTGGAGGACTGCCATGCCAGGGCATGCTCTTGGCTACTACAGTGGAATCAATTGAAATTTCAACTCTCAGATTTCCATCACGAATATCTGCCAGGCATCACAACACAAGGATCTCTTGTGCCCTGACAGAAGATAGCCTTATTGAAACACTTTGAAGAAAGAAGAGAGAGTAGGGAAAAGAAATCATCAACCCAGATGAGATTCATGTAAAATACTGATCTAATAAAATAAGCTCAGTCACCAGTAAAGTTAACTTGGCAGAATTCCTTTCTTTGATTATTTAAACAGTTCTGACAGAAATATTCAATATTATTAGAAAAACTTCTGAATTTAATTGTGAATAATTCCCTCCTTTCCTCTTTAGAGAAGGAGAAATCTAGAATATAAATGTGACACCTCTTAGTTGCATATGAAAGGAATGGAGCATTTTCCAGTGATATGTGTACTCCTTAAGCAGCTGCAGATTTTGAGGGGAAAGTGGTTGTGGAGAGGAAAGTATATATATATACTACTGATGTCAAACTTGGGAAGTGATTTGTGAACCTCAGAACATCAGAGACTGCACTGATAAACAGAGTAACAAGTCCAAGCACCCAAATGAATGACAAGAAACCCTTTTTTCCTACAGAACTGGAATGGAAGTCTGACATACACAGTTTCTGTTCTTGGGATTGAGTCTCTTTCTTCCAACTTCAACCAATCTTATTAAAGTACAAGTGCTGAAGCCTACAAAAAATGAATAGAAGAAAGAAAAAAACAAAACTGAAAGAGAACATATATAATATAACATAATTATTCTGTTTCCACAGCCAGTCTATTCATTTAACCATGTCATCTACAGGTCTGTGAACCATCTGCTTTTGAGGATCTGGCATACCCATTTTGCCATCAGTGTGATCCAGTGCTGTATCAGCTGTGTATTACACTAACAACTGCACACTAGATGTGTGTGAGTTGGGAAGATTTCTGAGGGTGGCTGGCAGCACTCCTGATATCAGCTGGGGACACAGCAGATAAAGGTATGTCCTTTCCCTGTCTCCAACATTTGTTTATTCTGCCTAAGAAAGCACTGTTGTAGCAGCAGAATTTGGAGGAAAACCCAGCTGCAGGAAAATCTCCAGGGCAAATGGCATGACATTTTTCACCAGAGAAGGAAATTCAAAAAACTAATCTCTAAGTACAGGTACACCATTGATACTATTTTTAACCAAACCATGGCCCTTTTAAAATCCTGATTGCAGTGACAGTGATGTCACATAGGCTATTGGTTTAAATTATTTCAATGTATTTTATAAGCTCAGAAATTAAACTGGTCTTTGTGCCACAGAGGCATTTTTTTTTAATGTTGCCCACAGCAGCAGCACCTTGTGTCATTATTTTAGAGCTTTTCACCTACTGCTCAGTTATCTTTTACCCTTCTCTTTCTCCCTCTGGAGAGAGTGCTTCTTTTCAGGTTCAATGCCTCTCTGTTAAACTAAACTTTTGTTGAAAATAAGCATGCAAAGAGCCAATGCTTAACTTACAGGCATGCTAAATATATATAGTAAATGTATTTGTGGGTGGTTTACACATGAGGACACTAGTGCTCATCTTGACAGAACTGGGAATTGCCTCTCACAGGAGAGAAAAGTTCTTTGTCTAGGTATAAAATACATTTGCCCTAGACACCCAAGATTATGGAATTCAACTAAGTAGTACCTATCTCCTTGGAAGCATAAAAAACAATCCATTTCTGAGTTATAAATAGGCCTGGCACAGAACTACTAATTATGTCTAAATGCATCTGCTGGTAAAGAAGGGACCACTGGCACCAAGACCAACTGCTTCAGCCCTTCACTGGTACTGACTTTACAAAAAATTTGGGAAGTGTCTCAAATTACCTACTGTATGTTTTTCTCTCTAAATTGCTGTTTGCATTAGGCAAAGTTGTAATGAGTAGTGGATAAAAGAGAAACTGTTACAAAAGCAACATTCCCAAACTATTAGGTAATTTTATTTTTTTTAAGAAAAAATTAAAAGCATGCTTAATTCTTTAGATATTCCATGAACTGAGCTTGAAAGAAAACAAAGGAGAAAAGGATAAGGAGGAGAAGAAGAAAGGGAAGGAAAGGAAGCCAACCTATTGGCTTTTTAGAAATAAAAAATGTTAACTTAGATTATGGAAACAAAAAAGCAACCAATGGAAGAATTATTAGAGACAATTATTGAATATCATTATAGACATCAGACCAAATTCAATGACAAGGGGATTGCATTTAATGGTGCATCTCACTGTTGTGATACATGCAACAATACTGATACTGTAAGGGTGGTACTCTCTTATAAGATAATGCAACTATTTAAATAGCCCAAGTTTTATAGAAACTTGTAAATGAAGTATCAAAGAGTTCAAAATACTGTGATTATTAAAAAAACCTTAATAACTTTGGGCTGACCAGATACAGAAAATCTACAGTTTCTAGAAGACAGTAATAAAGTTTAGGCAGAATTCTCCCTGTGTACCAGGTAGTTTTCAAATAAACCTGCTATTAAATACATGTATCAAAAGAACTTATTTCTGAATAAACAAAACAAGGTTTCATTAAATGTGCAATAGAACATTATGTTGTAAAATTTATGCTGCAGTTTTTAATCCAATCTGATCTCATTTTGTGACTACACTTGATTCCCTGGGTGCATTTTTAACCAAAACATTTTTGGGGATTTATGTCACCCACCTCTAGACTTGTCAATTGCAATTTAGAGGTAAATTGAATCAAATATTTTGCAGACAGAATTTGAATATGATTATCCTCTATCACCACCATCTCAATACAATCTTGTCAGGTTAAGTTTCAAAACAGAGTGCTTAATTAAACCAGTAGGAGAAGAAACTAGCCAAAAAAAGAAATTACTGAACTTTGTGCTGGGTTCCGGGATCAGAATTTCACTGCAAATATTTCCAACGCTTGCAGGTTTCACTGTACATTTATTGCACCTGTCTATTAGATATCTAATTTGACAGCCTTATATAAAGCCATCACTAATATAAAAAAATAAAGCCAGCTCAGCTCTGTAGTCCAGAACTCGTCAACCATCTCAGTTAAATGTCTCAGTAAATCTGCTGAAAATTTCCTGAGACTCCAAACAAGAGTGTAAGGGTAAGGACTAGAAATCATTATTCAAGATCTGGCATTCTTCCCTAGTCTTCAACTGGCCAAGTAACCAAGCATCAAACCCATCCCCTCCATGACCTCCCAAAAAGCCCTAGAGAAATACAGTGTATGCCTAAATATTTGACTTTAAAAGGGCAGGCAATTTAACAGCCAATCAAAGTACTTCTGTAGGGTTATGGAGCAATCCTCAAAGATGTAAGATAGGAATAGGATTTTCTATTGCGTTCTGCAGTATGACCTGAAACTTGACCAAAAAAAAGAAGAAATCCTGTGCTGTAAAATTCCACAGAAGCTCTTCATAAAAGAGTGCAAAACCTCTGAGAAGAGCATGACCAGAGACATAACACGACAGCAAACCTGCTCCTCCCCACTCAATCTCCTGCCATTCCCTCCCTGCAGCAGAGTACTGGGAGCAGCTGTCTGTCTCTACTTTGCATGCTCAAGTTTGAGGCCAGTGACAGAAGTGTTGCTGTCATTTCTCTGGGGTCTGCCCTTCTGAGAAATAATCCTTATGCATGCTCAGTACTAACGCTGGTTAAACCTCAGATGTTTTAGAAATGCCCTTCATGAAAGTATTCAAGAATGCAAAGGCTTATCTGAACAACAGCCAAAATACATCTTGGTCGAGATAGCACAGGATTTGGCCAGGGTGGAAACACTAAGAGAGTAATCTCTTGGATGCTGTTTCAATACTTTTCTTTGGGGAAGAAACCAAGAAAAAGCAGAGGTACAGGGAATATTTCCAGATCCCATTTGTTATCAGAACTATGATACTTGTCATAGGTCAGTTATTTTTCACTCTTCACTGCCTGTTCATTTAAAAAGAAATGAAAAGAAACTAAAACTTAGACAAATAACTGTAGGAAGGTTACTCAAGTGCTGCTACCTAAAGAACAACTGATAGTAGATAATTTCTAGAATAAGATTGTTAAAGGACAAGTAGTTGGACAAATCTTACTGCATATGAAATATAAGAGTAATTATAAAGAAAGATTTTACATTGGAAATAAGAACATGAACAGTGGGGAAGAAATTCAATAAATGAGGGACCCTAAAAGAGAACATGCATACTTGTCTTTGATGCTCTGTGTAGTAAAAATCCAATGTGCAGCAAGGTATTAACCAGATGTTAGTAACAGAGAAAATCTGAGAAAATCTAGCCTGAAATATTTCTGAGTTTGTATCTTTACAATCTTTTCATGTTTGTCCATTATACCATGACAACAGCTCTGTTGCTGACTGCAATCAACCATAAGTAATGACATCTTCCAGCGCTGAAAATCAGCTTTTTAGTGTTGATACTACAAACACAACGGCCACACCCTGCCTCTAGGTCACCAGGATATCACTGGGCTCAATAGGCACCACTCCAGGAGCAGCAGAGGAACTACACTATGCAATCAGCTGATGCCCCGAGGCCACAGACATAATGGTTGGTGCCTTGCTGGCTTTAACTTTATATTCTCTTTTATTATTGATTTGAACTGAAGGAAGTATAAAACAGCAGCAATAATAGCTATGATGGTATTTACTTTTTAAACAGGAATTTAGAGGTCTTTAAAATATGGATTGTTGACCTTATTGAGAGTTTATTATTGTTTCCTATATATAGATCTTTGTTTTTCAAGCTCTGTACGGGCTGACCTGAGTCTACTGCTTGAAGTACTTCTTGGGCACTTGTTCCTTAGTAGATCCCTAATATGACAAACCATAATGGCTCCTGAGAAGAAAACTCCATTTTTTGAGACATACAATGTAAGATACTGCAATGAGCCTTTGGAGATTTCTGCAATGTCCTGCAACAAACGTGTCTGCCACACTGGAATTTTCAGCCCACAGAGCTAAAAATGGTCCCTTTGCTGTTGGAACAGTGTAGAAAAACCATGGGATGGTGGGAGAAATTTCTTCACATTCAAAAGGCCTTTCTGTTTATTTTAGGAACTCACCAATAGTGTTGGAGTATATATGTCATAAACTAATGGTCTGAAAAGTATCAGCTAGAAAAATCAAGTGGTTACAAAAAAGCAGAAATACCCCAGAAACATGTAACTCAGAAACAGCAAATAATTTTATTTTTTGTTTTTGTTTTTTTTAGTTTGCCCTGTAAAATTGAAGTAAACACAGCAATATTCATCCTCCTCCCCCCCAGAAAAGAGACACCTTCCTCCCCCAACTTGTATTCTAGAGGAGCACAAATGAGACCAATACTTTTTTTCCTTGAAGGCTCGATCATAAACACAAAGAATAGTTGTCTAGGATAGAAGTACTTGGAAGTCCTTCAGCCTTCACACCTAACATAATGTATAAGAAGGCACTGTGATCAGATCTAACTTATTTATTCAAGTCTTTTTTTGATAATAAAATTCAAAAACAGTAAACAAAGTCCTGAAGAATCAAAAAAATGCCTTTTTTATTTCACCTTCATTTGGAGTAATTTCATGTAAAAGAACACAGAAAAAAACCTCCAGTAACACACAACTTGCAGCAGAGCAGACAGAAACTATTAGATTGCCTTGTTTTAAAATGTTGTATACATGATGCAGCTGAGGATACTGTAAATTGCTTTGTCTTGAACAGAATGAAGAGCTCAGCTCAGATAAACTTTCAGAAAACTTTTACATGGACCCTACATCTGGATGCACATCTCTCTGTTTTGGAACAGCTCTTATACTCCCTAAGGATATTTTACCACCAGGAATTAGATGGAAGCAATAACATTGTTGACTTGCTCAGTGTAAATTGATTTGGTTGTAAAAGGCACACCTTGGGTGCTCCCCAGTAAGAGAATCCTTGGCTCAGGTCTGCCTGCAGAGCACTCACAGAGGGATCAGGCTGTGCACAGTTCCACACCAAGCTCAGAAATTCTCCTTTCCTGTAACTTTACACTCTGCACATTATCATAAACCTCCATCTCCCCACAGCTTACATAGCTTTTTCTGTATGAAACTATTGCATTTTGTGTGCAATCTGATTTCTTCACAGCCTGAAAGGTGGACCTCCAGGTCTGTCGCTGACTTCTGCCAAACCCCAGGAAAATAATTGCTACGTGGCACTTACCTCTCCTTCTCTGGGCCACGGCCTTCCATTCTGTGTGTATTTGCTTTGATTCTGGCGCTTCTTTTGCCCTCCATCAGCAAATTTGCACAGCAAAGGCTCAGTGGGGGCTGTGAAGACAAGAAACCCAGTCTATATTAGCATCCCCCCCAAAGAAAGTGATTATACCAGCAACAGTAGTGCTTTGTAATACCAATCTTTTGAAGTAAAATCTTGCCTTCTGCAGATATTTTTTGCCTCTTTTAGCCTTGACTCCACTGGCAGCTGTTCTTATTAACTAAGCTTCAAAAAATATATACTGGCAGCCCTTAAAAGAATTTAGCAAATATTGTTGAAAAAATAATCAGCCTACGCAGAACATTAAGTTGCTGTAGTGGAACAGGATAGTCAGGCATTAGTTCCAGCTAAGTTAGACACGTATTCATGACCAGCATTAGTGCAAGGATAAACACTGCTTTACTAAAGCAGCTTTCTGTTTTTAATTGTAAAAACTTTGCAAGGACCTGTTTAAGGAAGAAGTGCTCTCACTATTTTGCTGTTTCTCAACATCAATGCTTTAAAAATCTGACAAAACAGAATAAAATGGAGGCTTTTGCCAAGCCCAGTCCAATCAGCTTTCTTTTCCTCTTAACTCCTTTTTTAAGCAAGTTGGCAGCTGAGAAAAACCTTTTCCTCTCCAAGTGAGATCTGGAGTGTGTGAATACAATAATCGGGGGTGGGGGGCAGAGTTCCAGGAAGAAAGGATAATCACAGCACTGCACACCCCAAAAGGCAGCCCACAATAGGGCCCCCTAGAGAAGAAATTAATACACATCAAATGAGCACAACAGGAAGGGAACTTGGTGTCTTGGGATCTCTTTCCCATCTACTCAGCTTTTGACAGCCTTCTAAAATATTTTTTTTAACCAAAACTTTAATTACTCTGCTGGTGG
The DNA here is from genome assembly GCA_013397245.1 of Thryothorus ludovicianus. Lineage (NCBI taxonomy): Eukaryota > Metazoa > Chordata > Aves > Passeriformes > Certhiidae > Thryothorus > Thryothorus ludovicianus. The sequence goes on along the minus strand of VZTB01008920.1, from coordinate 72,589 downwards.
GAGCTTGTCTCTTCTACTTCATCTTTAAAAGGGGGGCCAAATTCTCCCCACTTAGGTGTATTTTAGGGTTGTGCTTTATTGCCCACATCAGCAGAGAAGTAAACCAATATTTGCCTGCTTGAAAGAAATCTAAAAATCATGTGTCACATCTGAGTCTTTTCAGGAATCTTTGAGATCCCAGGCACGGTAAGTCTCTAACTAATTAACCAAGAGTTTTGATTGAGAAACTGAGACCTGTTATTTTATTTCCTTCCCATTTCCTTCTTCTTGGAGGTTAGAAAGGTTGAAAGAATACAACTGCTGAGACATAAAGAAAATTTTTGGGTGGGGGGGCTAATCGAGTTGTTGATTTGTTTATTTGTAATAAAAGTCATGATTTGGTTAAGGGACAAGTTCATCAAGTGGTATTAAACAGTAAAATCTCCAACAACCTCCTGACTATAGCCAATTCAAAATGGGTCAGAAAGTGTAGATTAAAACTGTGATCATTTAAAAACTGCAACCAAGAAACAATGCACAGAGAGAATCTCACATCAAAAATACAATTTTGCATTAGGACAGCGTCACTGGCTACTTCTGAAGCAATACCAGCTTTGTTTTTTCATTACCATTTTACCAGGCTAGTAATTTCCAAGGTCACTAGAAACTGAACTGCAGGAAACAATTCATTATTGGCAGAAAGCTTGACTCTGTGACCCCAGAGGTCCTTCCCCACCTCCAACTTTGATTATTGTATCAGATTTTTCTAGAAGCAATACTCAGCCAGCCATTTTAAATTTAAAATAATGAAGGTTTAAAAGCATCCAGGTGGCTGTGAAGATTCTTTCTGCAGATGGAGAGACTTTACAGGGCTGATTGCCTGGTTTTACTCTGTGGCCTTCTGCATGATTTCAGAGTGGTTACTGAGAGTTCACTTCGATGTGATTGTAAGGGAGGAGCAGGTGCTAAGAAAGCATTAGAGAAAGACCTATTAAACATCACATCTGAAGCTTCAAAAGCTTTTTGTTTTAAGCACTGAACAATTACCAGGCAACATATGATACCATCAGGGGGACCATGCAAAAACCATGCGCACAGTGGATATTTACACATGCCCTGATCATCTGCAAATGAGAACGTGGTATTACCCCATGTACTGTGATGTGGTTTAGCAAGCTAGGAAATCTACACATCCTCCCTCTATATATTAGCCAACCACAAATAACAGCTTCCCATTTTTGGAATTCCCCTTGCCAACATTACCATCTGACAACCTCGTATTTGTTAATTAGTGGCTTCCTAAAGTTAATTGAGATAGAATAGAGCTACCAAACAACTTTACTAATCCCATCTAGAAAAATGTGAAAAAATATTGTATAGACATTACAGAAGGTTGGAAAGAAGGTGGAAAAGGCTACACAGGCAAGTTTCTGCATCAGAGATTGTATTGCTCTATGATAAACTGGGGGTAATTCTGTGGATAAAATCAGTCTGTGTTGACCAGCATTAAAAGAAGTCAAAATTTCAAAACAAAATGTTCTGACAGGAAGACAGAGCCCATTTAGGATGGTTTTGGGTTGAGGATTTTCAGGGTTTTGTTGGGGTGTTTTTCCCTAAACACAGTCATGTAGTATCAAGCAAGACAGAAAATGATCTTAATAACTCTGAAGTGATGTAGGTCCTAATGGTTTACACCTGGAAACAATTATGGTAACCAACTTCTCTGTGTGTGTATATATATATAAAACAAATTAATAATCTCTCTTCTTTCAAGACATAAAGTAGAATGTAACAGTCTTGGGAGTTAAAAGATATTGCTCTAAGTATGCAGAAGAACTCAAATGTTGGTTTACTTCAGCTCTCTAGAAATGCTTTGTAAGAATGGTCCTCTAGGCTTTCCAAGATCAGGTGCACACAAACCCTCATTCTTACTGGTCAAATACAGAACAACAGAAGATACCAGAAAGACCAAATCCCATTCCACCATGCAAGCGTAATTATTTCTAAGTAGAATTCCTTTTTTAATGGTTTCATTAAATTTCCAACATGCTTTAAAAATAAGAAATTTACTTCAGCCAAGAAAAGAATCATAATTAGGTACTATGGTTATCAATTTAAAAAAAGAAAATATTTAGTAACTAGTCAAACAATATCAACATTAGATGAATAATATTTATGGGTTGCAGTAGAAGTGGTATATTTCACTGCAAATACTTCAGAAGGGGAAGAAAGAAAAAGGGGAATATTTTAAACTTCTGTTTCTTTTCTTTTCCATTCTCTGTACAGTCTTCATTTTATGGACTGCATTTTTACTTTTCTCTTTTTCCTCTATAAACATGTGGACTGAAAATAAATGCCTGTGTCTCTGCCTCTTCTCTCACCTTTTGTACTGCTGACTTAATAGAAAATGTAATTTTGATATCAGTAGATGTTCATATTTTGAAGTGATAAGCAGATCTTTTTGTATGATTCTTGACATCCCCTAAGTTTTAAGCATATGTGGTATTTTGAAGCGTATCTGGAAAATCTACTGTTGCTATTTTCCTGTCAAAAAAGGGAGAATCGATTCACTTGAAACAAATTTCAGGCTATTCCATCCTGATAAACTCTTCAAGATAGAAGGCACTGCTCTTTCATTGACTTCTACCTGACAGCAACAAACACAAATATCAAGAATAAATCACTGCTTTAACCTGAACAAGGTTCATTAAGCCATAACCCATTTTTCAAGGCGAAGATTTAAATGCTTGCTGCAGTTCCCATCCAAAGCCTTCTCTAGTTAATAAGACATAAATAGCCCTGAACTTGGCTTTGAGTCTTGAGAAGGAAGTGGGATCAAATTGATAGTGCTTCTAAACAGCGTTTGCCAAGATATTCAGGGCTGCCTTAGGAGAGGGCAGTAGCTACTAGTGTTCAAATTCTGTTCCCATGGAAGTCAATGGCTAAAACCCTATCTCACTTCAGTCAGGCCCTGAATTTACTCTAAGAGTTCAGTGGAGGTGAAAGAGAGAGACTGGGTTTATGTCAATCAAGCCTGTCGATATTGTTGGAGTTCCCTCAGGAGATCAGCTTCTCATGCTCTGCTACTTTAGATGGACAGATTGTGCAGACAAACAGCACAGAACTGCCAAAAGGCTGTTAGTATCACCGAAAGCAACGCTGGTACTTAAATAGCACAAAAACTTCTGGAGGAAGGAGAAAGGGTAACAGTGCCCCCTTCTCAAATCTGGCAGTCTCTGAGGAATGTTCCGGCTCAGGAAGGGAATTTCAATTAAATTGGAGAATTCAACAAAATAAAGCAAACTTCTAACTAATTCTGAATACATAATTTCCGTATTCTTTCATTCATCGGAAGGCAGATACACTTGAGCTCCTACATGTGCAAAAATGTATATATTCATGAGCATGTGCTTCATAAAGGAAGATGAAAGCTGTCATTTGCATTTGGTGAGTCTTTTTCATTATTTCAGGTGCTCTGAAACTTTTACTGTCTTAAGAGTTACCGAGAAAAGCTTGTTCCCCACTGTCATCTGTCCAGCAGTGGCAAGAATTACATATACAAAAAGCAGTAACAGGACATTTTCATGCATTTTAGCTGATTTTACTATGAATATTTTTGAAGACAGTATTTTTCAGCATGTCAGAAAGAGTTTAATCTCTTCTTCTTGTATTTTGCAACAATGAAAATAACATTTTCAGTAAAAACAGCCATGTGCATTATGAACATTCATGTGGGTCTTTAGCCACCTCTGTTTTATTAATGTGAAGAAAAATAATTACGAAGCCATTGGTTTGACAATGAATGGTCAGTGCACAATTAATGATCTTTTTCAAAGTATGTTTTAATGAGAAAGTTGGATTAATTTCTTTTTCAGCCTTGGCAAATCCTCCTCCACAAAAAAACCCCTGTGCACAGTAATAACTGGGTTCACAATTAGACCAAGTATTCATAGTGACCAAGCTCTGATAACTATTTTAATTCCTAAGTGCCTTCCAAATTTTACGTATTTTGGTAACATTTTCATGCGTAAATCACACAGAACACCTGATTGAAACACCCAGGCAAGAACCAACCACTTTGTTACAGAGCAAACATTTGTAGTCTTTAAAAAAACTTCACCTTATGGTAACATCAAAGCCATTTTGTAAGGAGGCAGTATTTCACAGGGAGACATGAGACACAAAAGCTGTAGAGCAAGGCAGGACAGGGCAAGTTTAAGTTTTGATTTAATAACTGGGCTCAGATGGATGTACCCAGCAGGACTATGGTATTTACAGAGCCTGCAGAGTTTATTTACAAAACGAATTTTGCTGTTGTAAGCTTTGAAAATGTAGAAGCTGCAAGACCCCATCAATAGAGTCACTCTCTGCTCTAGAGAGTCCACTGGCTTCTAGGAAAGTCCTGCCATGCAATAATTTTTCATCCCAAAGTCATAAATAAACAAAATTTGAACTTCAAGGAAGATTATAAAACAAAACCATAGCTATTCTGCTCTCGGGAAATGAAGATGAAGAATTACAAAAGATGGTATGTGACAGAAAAGGACGTGTAAGGACAAAGTGTTAGCTGAGTAACAAAACCATAGATAATATGGCAAACAACCACTTTGTCCTATCCTGCATGGAGTTGTTAAAGGACAAAGTAATAGATTTTGTCCCAGAAGTCCATGATACAGGATGTAATGTCACAGGAGAGACTCTAATGTTTACAAGAGCTAGCTTTTAAGAGCAGTCAAGTCATATACAGCATATTTCATAGAATCATAGGATATCCTGATTTGGAAGGGACCCACTAGGACCAGCAAAGTCCAGCTCCTGGTCCTACATGGAACATGAGCCACAAGAGTCCCACCATGAACCTGAGAGTGTTGTCCAAATGCTTCTTAAGCTCTGTCAGGCTTGGTGCTGTGATCACTTTCCTGGGGAGCCAGTTCCAGTGCTCAACCACTCTTGGGGTGAAACATCTTTTCCTAACACCCAGCCTAGACCTTCCCTGACTCAGCTTCAGGTCATTCCCTTGGGTTCTGTCACAGGCCACCACAGAGGAGAACTCCATATCCCTTCACAGGGAAGTTGTGGACCATGATGAGGTCTCCCCTCTGTCTCATCTTCTCCAGGCTGAACAGTCCAAGTGACCTCAGCCACTCCTCACTTGGCTTCCCCTCAAGGCCCTTCACCATCCTTGTAGATTTATCCAGTATTTTAGTTAAACTTACATGATATTAATTGGATTTGTTCAGATGATTATGAAAGCAAAACAATGAGCTACCATTGCATTTTAGTTTTTATAGCACTTAACTTTTACAGCGTAATTACAGAAACTGGAGGAACAGCTAATAGAAAAGGACACCAAAGTGAAAAAATACAGAGCAAATCTGTATTTGGGTAAACAAGAAAAAGAAAGTGATTTACTTTTGATAAATTGTATCGCAGCTTAAGTAATTATCTCTTGTTCACCTCTTTGTCTTAAGAAATGGGAAGCAATCCTTTCATCTTTTTGTATAATAATTATTTATAGAGAGCAAGAGCACATCAGAAAAGAAAAATAAATCTCAGAGAAAATGTGTCAAGCACAAAGTTAGGACTTCTATCCTGTGAAACAGAAATTATTTAGAGCAGGTGGAACAGGTAAACATATGAGGGTATATGTTGGAGAAACATCATGCCAGCTTGGAAGTGTGAAGCAGATCTTGTTGCAATCAATCTAGACACTCAAGCTACTACATGGAAAACTTCTCCTTAATCATATTGTTCCCAAAATGCCCATAAATATTTGTTATAGCAGACAAGAAATTGGAGTTGCCTTTCTATAAGAAACTGCAACATTCATTTTACCATCTGGTTGGTTTTTTTTAATTTTATTGTTGTTTAATTTTATTCTTTTTTTCTAAACTATTTTCCTTTCTAAATTTTCAATGGAAGGGTGGACTGGGAGCGCTTGATTTAGGCCTATTAAAGTGCTCCATTCCAATCTGCTGATAAGGAGGAACTGTTTAAAGGTTATAGAAACAGATGCTTCAAGATGGTATGGAAAGTTAAATCAATCAAAAATAGCAAAACTGAGATACAGTACTAAAATTGTGCTGAAATGTTGTAATATGATGGTCTATTTTTATATTACCAAATTCCATTTCTCAAATAACTCCAGTGCTGGTCTCTAATGGAGAGAATGAATGCATGGCGACCAAGTGCAGAATAGAATTTGGATTTTTATTACTTAATTTTATTAACTGGTAAATAATTGTAAAATACGCTGCACTTTAACATTGGATTCTGCCTTTAATTTAAACAAAAGGCCTGAATCAGAGCACACAGAAATTAGACATTCTCACTGAACCCAAAGATTCTCTACTGAACCCTAATTTAAATTTGAGGTAAGTATAAGCAAGAGTAGACTCAGGCCCAGGAATTTTGCCAAAGAAACCAGCTTCCTCAAATTTGATAATACAGCAAAGTTCTGCCCCATCAGAGGTCCCCAGCATAATGCTGAAAAATTCCAGCTGTAGTTCATCCTTTGTACCCAGTGCTGTGACAGCTCTTCACAACCTTTAACCACTGGATGAAAAGGAAGTGGAAGGAGTAATTTATTTTGCAGTTTTAAAATTTCTCCAAGAGCCTTTCCAGAAAAAGAGTAGATCCTCTTACTGAATGACTGTGCAACCAAACCGACTTTACATGTGCACCAGTTTGCAGAAATCATTTCACACACCTAGGCTTAAATCCAGTGGGGTTTTTTTTTTTCTATGAATTTCAAATAGGATCTTTTACAAACTGAAATTTAGGGAACATTCTTTAATGTGCCAATTCTAATTGCAAAGCATGGAATTCAGCTGGGTTAATATCTCCTCCAAAAACCACTTTGATAGACTCCCTTGGATCTGTGCCTCATTGGAAAAGCCACATACAAAAGAAGTGAGATGGTATCATGTTTTAAAGAGGAGCATTTGTTACAAGTCATTGGAATCACTTCACATATTATCTGTGACATAGATAAATAAGTATTGAACTGACAATTTATGGTAAATAAGGAAAGCCTCTGACTTGCTCAGTCATCAATGTTAAAAGGTGAATGCTTAAGAAACCCACTTACCTTCCCTGTCTCAAGAATTTTTGTGTGGCACTTATGTGCCCTAATTTCCCCATTTTTCTATCTATCCAGAGTAACTAAGCAAGACACTGTAGAAAGAAGAGTCTATGCAGCTCTTCTGTAAACTATGCAAATAATCAGTAGAATAAAGATTTATGATAATACAATGGTCCCCTATCAAGACTTTCTTCCCACTGACAAGAGCAGACAACTGTGAAGTTTTTCAAAACAAAACAACAAAAATTATATTTTTATGTATAGATTTTGCAAATACTAATTATTGTCTGGGATTCTGACTTACACAGTTAAAGGGAAAAAAAAAATAAAAACAAACCAGAAGTGTTGCTTGTATCACTTCTATGCTATTGACTTAGTGCATCAGATGCTCGTTGGACTACATGATGATTCCTCCAAATAAAATGAAAAAAATGCCAAACTTAAAATAAATTCCTATATTAAAAAATAGTTTCAAAACCTTTTTGTGTCTTTCATTGTAAATTTCTAGACCATGCATGATTTGCCACACAGGGACACTTCTGCTGAGTGTAACAACAGAGATCAGGCAAACAGTGTCCAACCCAAGATCCCAAGATGCAGTGAAGTTGATGAGAACACTTTCAATATCTTTAATAGGTTGGCTCCTAGCCTATGACTTGAACTGGAAGCAAATATGACAGCAGTTATGCTGGATTATATCTTAAAATCGTTGTTTTCATAATTAGTCTTTAAACATAAAGCTGCAATTCCTTCACATTGCCAACATGCAAAGAGAGTGAAGACAATGGCCAGCCTATCATCAGAAACAGTTTTCAGGGAAAAAAAAATTACACAGCGAGGTTCTGCTGTCTTACTTTTTACTGTGTTGCTTGTCATCCCAGAGAAGCATTAAAGCTCAAAATTCACCCACTGAGGCAGTGAACAAGAGGAGAGGTCTGAGTTGTATCACATTTTTAAACCAGAAGCACCCTGACTTTCGTGCATGCTCTCCATCCTGGTGCCCCTGAACTGACTGTGGTTGCTGCACCAGCTGTGTGGGGTCTCAGGATTCCAATCTGCAGGTAGAAGGTCTCTGAGGAAACTTGACCCTCTAAATGTGAATCCAAAACCACTCTTTAAACCTCCCTCTGAGACTGCTCCGTAAGCTTTTAGGATGATTGTACTTCATGTGCCTTTTTCTCCTCTCCCATCTCATAAGTTACTTTAGTTGGATGAAAATGGAGATCTTGTATTTCTTACTGTTCAATTATTAAGGAACAGCAACAGAGTCGGCTTCATCCGAAAGGCTGAGCGATTTTTAAATGATCTCATGTACTGTAATTTATAATGGAAAATCAGGTACAAATAGTGTGAGATGCTTTCTAGTTCCTTTCTAATGGAAATAAAATGAATCCCTAGTAATGGGTGACCCTACTTGCTTCTGTGGTCACCCCTTTTACTTTTTCAGTGTTCTCTTTAGTAGTCTCAGGAGAAAAGAACAAATGCAAAGCTTTTATCCAAAGCTGCTTTGCAAAACAATAGCTCTATGCCTCTGCTATAAAATCTATTTTTACTATTCTCAGAAACAAATATTATTGATCACAGATACTTTGCTGTTCCCACTGAGAAAAACTTACTTACACTGACAGTCCAGAGATAAAATTATTAGAACTTATGCTGTACAAATAATTAATTGTGGTTCTGTTCATGTAGCTGTTTAAGGATTACTCTAATATCTAGTATGGAATCTATTTATGTTAAATTTAATTTTATTATGTTCTGTATGAGTTTTTACTTTGCATTTATTTAGATAAACTAGAAAATTACCATCTCATATTCCTCTGTATGACACTGCTAGAGCTAACACTAGAGAGACAAAAAAACCTCTTAAAACATGTTTTCAATAGAAACAAGGAAACCAGGACAAATGTCTCATGTCAATGCAATGACTTTTTCCCACCAGCATAATGATAATTCCTGCATATACACATTTATTTTTTAATAATAGAAGTTGAGTTTTAGGTTTCTCTGCTTACACTCCAACACATATATACCATTAATGTCCAGAAGAGCTTATGCAACCCAGGGTTATACTGCATGAGGGAAAAAAAAAAGCTTCAGGTATGACCATTAGCTTATTTAATTCACATGTATGTGTTCTAATAATATTTCTTCTTTTTCCCAGTTAGGGAAAGATACATTTTTTGTATCTGTGAATGAGCATTGTAATAGAAATAAAGAGGCTATATATATAAAAATATAAACAATAAAAAAATATTTGGTTTGGGTAAAGATGCCCCATGTGTCATCAAAGTAGTAACATGACCTTCTTGATGTCCGAGCTGAAACAATTTCTAAAAGCACTGATTGCTGTGGATGCATGAAATATTCCAGTGTAAATGTAAAAAAATAAAGCTAATTTTTAATCAGCTATCAATCTGTTAAAAAGTTTCAAAATATTCAGAAATATCCAGACCTTTTTTCTCAGACTGCCTAGTGAAAATTCTTTTATTTAAATGAGTTCTAATTAACACACATTCTAACAACAACTGCTGGGTGCAGCAGCAAAACTCCAACCACTGATAATCTAAAACATAGCTCAGCCATATCATTTTGCCATTAGTCTGAGAAAAAAGGAAAATCTGAAGGGAACTTCTTAATTATTGTTCTTGTTTCACTTTATTCTTCTACATTCACTGAAAGTTATAATGTATATGCCCTAAAATGAAGGAATTTGCAAAGGAGCTAACAGATAACTAAATAAGGCAAAATTTAGCTCTCTCACTTCAATGTAGGAATAACTTTAGAAAGTGGATTTGACCCTGACTGTGACAAAACCAGGGCTGGGTATAGGTTCCAAAGCAGAAAGCATTTAAAAAACAGTGGCTGACTGATTCTTAAAGGCAGGAGTTCTTTTTGCTGTGGTAGAGAATATCCAAGTCACGCTAAACACCTGGGACAGAATAATTTGTGTACCACGAGACCTCACTGTGTGCTTTCATCATCTTCTTCTGTAAATGGCCCCAAAGGGAGGAAGGGAATACTTTGGAAACAATACATAAGTAAGGATGCTGATAGCCCTTACCAGTTTCTCCCTAGAAGAAGGGGTGAGCAGCAGCTCAGAACAAGGACTGCAAACTATACAGCACCCATGGCACACATCATTACCCCTTGAAGCTCCAGTCTGATGCACTGGCTGCTCCTCCTGGCAACTTCCAAGCCCTGAGTCTGAAAGAGAGACTTTTTTGGGTAGTAACTGTGCTGAATGGCTGCTGCCCCCCTCACCTGAAGGTAGGGAGCAGATGTGACACAGGCACTTACGTGCTAGAAAAGGAAGATAAGACCTTGGGGGAAAAAATTGCTCAGTAACTCCCATTTCCTTGAAGGGCAAGAAGGCAGAAAGGCCCTGTAGCACACGACCACCTGGAGCTCCTGTCAGGACATAAAGGCTTTGCACCAGCTTGAAGTAAGCCTCTGCCTTCAAGGCACAACTGTACCTGTGGTTTCCATGACAGAGAACTGCAGAGTGGATTCGCCGGGAATTTTCCACTAAGTCACCTATTTATGATGACACTTTATCCAAGGGAAAGACAAAAAAGTGAAATTATAATCTTTTCCCAGGACAATGGAAGATCTTACTCATACTTCTTAGCTCTTTTCAAAATGTATTGATGATACCAACACTAGATCTAATGTGCTATGACAAGGAAAATTCTATCCCTTGCAGCTTAAAAATCTTTTATTATCATCTGAGACAATATCCTAGAATATTAAACAGATAACACTAAAGCCTTCTGAAATTTTCAGCTGCAGAGCTCTCAGCTGAGGGTAGACAAGGAAGCAAACTTACATATTAGAGACTGAGTAATAAACTAATCTTTAATGCTGTAATACATTGCTCAGAGATTTTATGAAGGTCATACTAGATCCTACTATGCCATCACCCAAAAATTACAAAAAGAGCAGGATTTCAATGCTAAGATTGGCAAAGTTAAAAAATCAGCCCTCGATCCTTCAGTTAAAAATACTGGAATAATCAGAACATGAGAGAGCCAAGAACAACAAGGAAGAGTACGTGAAAAGGAAAGAAAAGTATAGAAATACGCAAAGCAAAACACTTTAAAAGAATGAATGGAAAAATAGGAAAAGAAGGGAGGGCAATGTTTCTGAATTGCCCTTGAAAATGTTCTAGCTTTACAGAAAAGCAAATGCAACTCATGTCCTCCATTTCTGGATGATAACAAGGGCCTTCACAAAAGCTTCACAGAGACTGCAGCAAAAAGAAAATTCTGGCAGAAATGGCTGCTTAAATGTCACTACCTATAGCAAACAGAATGACAGAAATTTATAAAAGATGCAGTTTTATCTGAAAACAGAAAAGGAAGACCTGTTCTGTTGCATTGTGAGGAACCCACTAAGGCTGTGGATGGTCTTAAGGCAATTGTTTGGCATCAAATCACTAAAGCAACTGGGGGAGACTATTAAGTCTCCTCTACACAAAAATACCAAGGCTCTGTTATCAAAGTCAATTCAAAAGCTTATCTCAAAACTCTACAGATGAGCCAACACTTACATGCCACAGAAGATAAAATTAGAGATGACTACATGAACAATGAAAAAGCAAGGACCTCTCTTCCAGATAAATTACATTATGAGAAATAGTTATAGTTGCTTACACCAAAATGCATAATTTTTTAATGTTTTGTCCCCATTTGAGTGGGATCCTTCTTTGGTTTACAGGCACATGGATGCAGCTATGCTGGCATGATGAGTCTGTGTGCAGCTCTATTCAAAGCATGATTGTAACTCAACAGCAGTATCGAAGTCTGGTCTGGCAAAAGTTTCCAGCTGATGCGAAACAGCAATTTTCTTCACAGCAAATTATTTCATGAATCAGCCAGCAGGGAGTGACAACATTCTGCTGCCAGTGACTAAATGTATGACCTCGGGGTTGTAATTTCCACCAGCTTAAGAAGAGTTCATTGCAAACACGAGCGTATTTTTCACTCTACTGTTAAGAGAGATGCTAATCTGGCTCCTGGTTTCCTTTCTTTCTCCTTTTTTTCTTTTATCTCTTTTTTTTTCATTCTTTTTACCTTTTTACCAGCTTTATTGCTTGCAATTTAGTATTTCCCTGGAGACAGAAAACAAAGTCTAGAACAGGTTGCTAATAAAACTTGAAGACAACACAGTAGAGTAAGAATTAAAGGGTAACAACTTTTCTTCTTCAAGGAATGTGGGAGGCCTAGCAGAAACCTCATGGCTTTCTCCTGTCATAAAAATGCAGGTTAGTACTGAACCTTGCAATCTGGTGAGAGACAAGGAAACTGAAGTGAAAGGGTAAAAACCTTTTTGAGAATGCTTTCTGATACAGAACTAGAGACAGAGGAAAATCCCAGTCCTGAGTATGATGAGAAGAGGTACAAGGAATTTTAAATGAGGGTGAGGTAAAGACTGAGTAATGAAAATATGAATATTACCCAAATTAAATATTCTCCAAATACTTCAGCTAGGATCTGCACACAAATAAAATTTCCAGCTAATGAACCACAACAGACTGATGTCAGTATTAATACTACTGAATTTACACAACAGTAGAATACTGTACTGCTTTATGTGACTCAGTTGTAACAATAAACTATGGTAGAAAGTGCTTTTATACCCTTAACAGAAATGTTGAGGAGAGGAAAAATGGAGCCCTAGCTTTTATTCAGCACTGGGATTTCATTTGATTGTTGATCCTAAAAGAAGTGATAACCAATGGTGAAAAGAGCTGCCATTAAGCCACATTTGTTATTTCTATGCAGCGCAGTTGTGCTTCTTGGGTTGTTACCAGTGGGGAGAACAAAGTCTCAGGCTCTAAAGCTCAGCTCTGAATTGAGAAGGACTCTGCTCCTCATACTGATAACCAGTGACTCTTAGACTCCATGGCAAGGGTGGAGGAAACTGTATTAAAAAGGCCAGCATGGACTTGTTGGAGCAGGAAATGAAAAGTGTAAGATTTCTTTGTCCCCACCTGTGTCTGAGGTGCCCTAAGGACTGAACTTCTGGGACATATGCTATATGATTAATGTGGATCTATCAAACTGTGCATTCAGAGGGGCAGAGTCATATGAGATTTCCTGGAAACTTACTGGTTGGCTACATGGTATATGCATGGGGTTTTTAACTAGCCTGGACAGAATATACTACTTGGATTGAAATACAAGCACAAGTGACACCTGATGAAATCATGATGACCCAAGCCTCAGCACAGCCTCTTTGCAGCAGACTGCTTTTTCTAGTGGATAAGCAAAGATGAAAGCACATTTAGGCAAAAGCTTTTGCTTCAAGGGTGCCTATGTGCCAAAACAGATTAACATTGCATGTTTTCTCCAGAAAGACTTGCTTAATAGTACCAGAAGAAAAGTGTACTTCTTTAAAATGGTCAACTTCGACCAAAGTAGCTTACTTTGGTTATCAGTTTTTACTGTGTTTACATAGCATATAAAATGAGCACAGAATTATTCCAGGTTTAATCCTGTATCTCTTATTGCTGTTTTGTAATACCCTTGTAGGATAGTCTTCTCACACAAACTGACTATTCATATTTACATTATGCAGCATGTTCTAGTGCTGCAGGATTAGGGTACGAGCATACTTACGTAGTTCTCAAGCTGTGTCATGCCATGCTCCTTCAAGGTAACTTCTGTTGCCACTCTGTGCATATTAAAAAGGGTGGTGGTTTTTAAGGTGCTTGGCACCCGCTGGCTTTGTCTGCAAACACCTTACAAGCACTAACGATTTCATTCTCCCAGTAGGCAGTGAAGTATTCCCTTTGTTTCACTAAGGGATGAGATGCAGCATGGGGATAATGGAAGTTGTCCAGTGTCACACAGTTACTGAGTACAGATCTCCTGAGTTGCTGTGCAGTATTTACTCACAGGTTAACCCTTCTCAAACAGTTCTGCCTAGCTGCACCATTTTCTCAGCCTCATTTCCCACTTCAGTCTACGTCAGGAAAAATCTCATTCACTGATCCAAGTTTGCAATGCCACCATCAGCTCACTAAGTGCTTTATCAGAAGGCAGCCTGATCTACAGTGCTCATTCAAATTGAGCTTGTAATAATAATAATGACTGGATGCAATTATAGACACACACATTTCTGTATGCACGTTTGTACATAACACATGTGCACATACAAATCTATATTATCTGGGATCTGTAGAAAGTTAGCAAATACAGAACATCAGACCAGTAAACGTGCAGTTATCAAAAGCTTCAAACAAACCAGTTTATTCACTGCAATATTTAGTTTTTCCAGGCTCACACTCCTATCTATATCCCTAGAGGGCAATGTCACCTAAGAGGTTGTGCTCAGATCCCTGTCATCTTCATGTGAAGTCAAAGATGATGCTATTGCAGACAGACAGAAGTAACTCAGTACTTAATAAATTTTTCTGTAATTAGACTTGTCCCTGTTTATATGCAAGAAGTTTTGAAGCCTGATTTTAAGAACTGCAAGGTACAATTGATTATCCCAAATTTACCTACCTTCACAAATATCTGGGATTTTCCTACCATGTCCCAATGTCAAACAGTGTAAGGCATAAGTAAAGACAAAATTCACTAGGATCTTAGAGACCAGCATGCAAAAAAAAAACAAAAACACAAGAGAAACTTGAAAGGAAAACAGAATATTCATTCTCTTCCCTGAATTTCTTGCTGCCTTACAACTAATATACTTTCTGCAAAGCCAAGTTTCCTGTTGGCAAGATCAAAAAGGTCTATCCCCAGGTCTCACTCCACATTTGCTCCCAACATTGTTCAACTTGCATTCCGTGGCACTGCCAACGCTGGTGAGCACCATTTCAATGAGCTCTTCTTTGTGTGTGAAATGAAACACCCCCCACTTCAGCAACAAGGTTCTTCCTCTGAACAGAACATGATGTTTGGGTGGAGAAGTTTTCCAGCAAACCTTCTGATGGCACAACTGTCTTTTAAAATCAGAAAAATGACATATAATTGCTTTACTGATGAATTTAGCAGCCTGGATTTACTCTCTGAAATATAAAAATGAAGGCTTCTGTTGTTTGCTTCCTTTTTGTTTTAAGTGATTGATAATTATTTCACAAATGTCTTCCCCTGACATTTGATTTGCTAGATAATACACAAACATACAGTTTCTAATGGGTTTTCTGGCCTTTTAACCTGATTTCTTTTCTCATTACTTTTCATTTTATTTCCAATTCCAATACAAAATCTGTTTTCCAGAAGATTTTTGCATGATTAGAAACTTCTTCACTTTAATAATATACAGAATGATATTTTAAAACAACAAAGTCAAGATCAATGATAGCAGAGAAGCAAAATCAACCCATATTTTTAAATTTTCTTAGTTGTGTTGAACTCCTTCATAGGCATTCTCACCAAGAAGGTTCCAAAAATATAATGGAAATTATAATAATTTTGTGTATGTTAACCTTTAAAGAAATCTGCTATATGAAAACACTTAAGAGAGGACAAAACAAGAGAGTTTAGCATTAGAACAGATATTTTTCTGTCAAGCTGCTAGCTGGCATTGCTACTGTATTGCAAGGATATATTAGCTAATTATTGATTAGAGAGATCACAGAGATAATCATTATGAAATGAAAATTAAATATTTTACTTTTTTTTAACACAGAAGAGGAAATAGCAACTAAAACTTCAGGGATTTATATGAATGTGCACAAAATGAAAAAATCTCACTGTTAAGGGAAGAGAAGCAGTGAGTAAGAATTCCAGCACACTCACCAATTGCAGTGGCAGTGACTAGCAAAGTCCAGGAATTTATTTGCTATAACAGCTTTTACACTCTTTGGAACAAAGCAGGTTTTAGTAGCAATTGTTCTGAGTGTATCTTTGGGATTGCACTAATTTACTCAAATTTCATCTGTATGAAGAATTACACTGCTTTTTTTAGTTTTCCTCAGCCAATATAAATCTGTTGAAGTCAGCAGGACCTTGTGGTTATTGGTCTTACAGCACTGCAGGTCCACCCACACTCCATTCACAAATGCATGAAAATGCAGGTCATCTTTCTAAAGAAAACTACTTGAAAGTTTAAAGGACAATAGCCTTTTGTGTCCTTTGCTGGAATCCTGTGTGACTAGGAGGGAGACGTAACTTTTTTCCTGTGAAGATTCTCAATATGCCACCTGTATGTCATCATTCTTTACAAAGACCTACCGAGATTTCCTAGCACTTCATTAAACAAATTAAATGCATTTTTGTATTGCTATACTATTCAAAAGATTGCTCCCATGCTCTAAGACTCAGAATAGAAAAGCCTTCTAAAAAGGAAAATTGAAGAGAACATATCCAATCTGTTATTTAACCTATTTTTCCCATTCTAAGGACTTTTTTTTTCTCCCAAGGTGTGGCTCTTGTTAGAAAGGATAACACAATAATGATCTCCAAGCAACAATACCTGTATTGTAAAATCACAATTTATTCACATGTCCTTTCCAGTGTAGCCAAAAGAAATAACCTGACATGGTAACAGACAGGTTTCTATTTAAACAAAACAAAAAAAAACAGAAGTCCTTAAGAAATAGCCTGTAAAAAACATGTTTTTGACTCCTCTCCTTGAATTCCACTGACAAAAGTAATAAGTGAGGTGACAGGAAATCTGATATTAATTCTGCAAGTTCTAACTAGATGTGCAAGAGATCTAAGCTCAAGGAATAGAGCTCGAATACAGAGCAAATAGGCAATTATTCTGAGCAGAAGAATTCTGTGCCTGATGATGACTTGCCTGTCTCCATTCTCTGGGGTCGGTTCTACAGAGACTGTAATCTTCTACGTTGATGCCTATATTCAATCTTAATGCCTGATAGTGAGCGATGGGAAGCTGTAGGGATTCTTGCAAGAGTCACTGTTAATAGGTTTAACTCAGTTGCCGTGTCTGCTGAGATATTTCATAAATACATTAGCTATGCTATGTGATCGGAAAAATTAACTAGAATCACACAGAGCACACATCTCAACATAGCCCTAAAACTTGTGCCATCTTCTGCTTTAGCCACTCATCTTCTTAAAATAATAAATACTGGTAAGAGGGCATGGAGTGACTTCTCCTCCTTTGCATGCATCCATGGTGCACTCACACAGCTCCTGCGTTTGTGGTTCTGAGATTCTGAAGGAATCCAGATTTCAAAAAGCATTTTTTTTCCACATCCTAGGATGGCTACAGTTCTTCTCTATTGTCTGTATGGACCTTTCTACAGAATATATGCAAGTTATACTCGGAAAGTTCTTGTCAGAAAGAAAAGTTCAAAACAGAAAGATTTTGAATGAAAAAGTTTTCAGAAAGAAAATCCTGCTGCAATCGTGCTTTTCAAGCAGATTAAAATTTATCCAGCTGCTTTTTTTCATTATTAATCTTCTGCTTCTTGGTCCTCTCTTTCCAAAATGCAACACTTGCTCTTTTAGTTAGCATACGAGATGCAGGAGGTTTATTTGTCTGTAAGGCCCCTCCATACATAATGCAATTGCTATGGCTTCTGACCTATCACAACTCCAGCAGCTGAAGTGGACTGCATTCATTTACATGAATGGACTTCCACAACTTGGATCTCAATGACCCACCAGTAGCAACATTCTCAGGATTTGCCTTTCTTGCATTGTTGCATTAAACAAAAGGAGGAAAATGACATAGGGTCCACCCCAAGGGAGGGTGCTTTAATTTATTGTGCCACATGATTCATGCATAGTGACTCCATTCATGGCTCCTTCCTTCCTCAAAACCTACCTTCTTTTTCTCTACAGTCTTCCCAGCTCCTTCAAAACTAAGGAGGCATCCTGAATAAAATATATGTTCAGTAAAGTGTTCCCACTCAGTCCATATGAGAGAGTCCCAGGGGTATATTCAGTCTGCTAATAACAATCTTGCTGCAAAATCACTGCAATGCAATTTTCATTTCCAATCCCAGCAAAACACATGGCTAAAAACCATTTTCTGAAAGCTGGATATCATCAGATCTCATAAGAGTTAATGTGGTTTTCCTGATGATCAACATGAACATGAGAACACTGGCCCCAGAAACTCCATAAGGTAAGGAGACAAGCATGAAGCTAGTAAAACTGAAAAAGGAAAAATCATATGATTTAAGTTTTAAGATCAAATTGATAATGAGTTGTGTTTGTTTTTAACAGTCATGCCTAGTTAATTCCCTTCAATTAGTAGTTGTTGAAACTTTAGTCTGATTTAGAAAAAATGATATTACTAAGTAATTTTACAATGGTTATTACCACTGAAGTCTTTCAGATGTGCAATTATGCAAATCCACCAAGCACCATTCTGACTATATTTTCACTACTTGGCAAAAATTGCTGATAGAAGAATGAATTTACATAATGTCATCTGCTATTTCATTTACAGTTTGTATTTCAAAAATAAGGTGTGTGTAAGGTAACTTGTACAGCAGTTCCACTGTTCCTCACCTCCAAATGTTGCCATTTTAATTTTTTCCTACTCGTTTAGTAAGGACGCCAACACAGGACTGAGAATAAGCAAGGAATCAAGAATACATCTTAGGATATTTGCCAGTACTGGTCTCATTTCCAAAGTGCATGCTCTCTGACATATGTGCACTTCATTTTAGACATAGCCAGAACACAAATGCAGATCTAGATAGAAAAAAACTCCCCATTTTTGGAATACCATGAAAATGCTTATATTTTATGAAAGTCAAAGCATAAAATCAAAAATGGAGATATTCATCTCAATGCTCTCTTCTTACTCCCTCCTCCATTTCTCCTGAGTTAAGTATTTGAAGATTCTGGGCTCTTCAATACTCTTTCACATGGCAAATTAACAAAATGATCCTTTATCCTTACAACCTTGCTCTACTGTATTTCATATCAGTTCTCACTGTGTATTCTTCTGACCAAATTCCAATACCAGTTCAGTTTTCTGAACGACTCCATATTTGGTGACACTGTATTTTCCATTACACTTCTTGACTACCTAATTGGTTGACTTGAGTATCTACGACATTCAATGAGTCAAAAGTAAAAAACTTTAAAAAACCTGACTAAAAACTTCTTCATGTTTCAATTCCACACACAGAATAATGCAAAGGAAAAACAAGGAAAAGAAGAAAACCACCCATAAGGTCTAAATGGACCTATAATATTTTATTCCGATAATTCTATGGCATAGTGGGCTGAACATCCTAACATCATAACCCTCACCATTATTATGGACTTGACTTACCAGAACATAAGGTAGTTTATGGTATTAGCTTCTCTACAAGGAACAAAGTTCTACTGCTGAAGTACAAAACTGGAAACAGAGGACACATAAGAAAATATTGCTCTTTATGCACAAATAATGTAACTCATCAGTTTTCTAGGGGCAGATAGAGACTTTGCAAACAGTTTTTAGAATGAACCACCAGGAGAAGAACTGTGACAGGGACTTTCAGATACTTCTACATTCTAGATGTATATACCACAGACCAGAAGAAGAAGAAAAACAATGCACATTTTACAGGAAAGATCGACCAAGTAAAAGGTGTTAAAACCCAAATAAAGTTAGTTCAAATTCACATTCGGGACCATTGAAATAAATGAGGCTTCATTGTTTGATTAAAAGGAAGGAAATTTTTGTGATTGTCATTCAAGAGAGAAATGCTACAAAATCACATCCCTTTGGACAGAAAAACAAATACTTTGGAATAAAATAAAATACTGTACTTTTTTCTCGTTCCAAGTTTTCTGTTTGGTTTTGAATTTTCTGTTCTTGTTCTAAGTTCTCTTTCAACTTAATTCTTATTTCAACTTAAAAGTTTTCTTCTCATTTTTAAAGGGGAAAAAAATCAGCGCTAGAGATATTTGACTTCAACTTCTCCTGCTATGAACAGAAAAATGAAAATTAGATCAATATAGCTGAAGTTCAGAATTGTTGTTGTTGTTAACACTTTCTTTGTGAATTCTTTCTTTTCCTATTTTCACCTAAGATAGTTTTTTTAGTTTTTTTACTGGTTCCCATTTTTTTTTCATCAAAACATTTTGTGTTTATGTATCTGCAATACATTCTGCTGTACAGCTTTTGGATATGAAAACACTGAATCTGGAATAAAAAAAATTAAATTATGAAACATTTTGCAAAATGTTTTTTCCATTCTTTTGTCACTTTGGGACTAACTTTAAAGTTGAACACAGAACTATTTGTTATTCCCTCCAGAGACAACAAAAGCAAAGTTAGTACACACATTCATTGCACATACTTAAATATAACATTTATACCAAAATTCAGAATGATGCAGCAGTCAACTATTACTTGTGTTACATCTGTATAGAAAGAATCACAGAAATAAGAAAAGACTCAGTAGGTGATTATTCAGTTATCACCAAAAGTGGTGGAAGGAGTGGTAAGCTGCCTTGGAAAATACCAATATAATATCCATGTCATACAGAGTATACTCTAAATTAGGGAGACAACACAATGAGAAATTGATAGAGGCTTTGAATAGCAAATTTTCACATAAATTAATTGAAAATAACACATATTCCATATAAACATTTCTTGGTCTTTTTTTTTTTTTTAATTTGTTTAAATGGACACATCTTTGCATACTGCAGCATGACTGCTATGTTTGCAAAGATATTAACATCGAGAAAAGTCTATGTGTTTATTTCTACTTGTAGCATGATGAGGTTATATCCAAAATTGTTTGAAGCATATATATTCAATGTTAGTATTAAAAATTCAGTTTGACTAAAAACGAGGCTGACATCTGCTATTGTCCTTTCAATTTTAAGCCAAGGTGCTAAGTACTATTTCAGATTTCTCTTTAAATGATGAAAACTTGCATATGTTATCTTTACCCTAGATATTCCTTTACTTTACCTTCTGTAAGAGGGGCAACCCTGTATGTACTGATTTCACACTGGTAACTGGCACTACCTAGAGTACAGCACCTGGTGAATCAATCACTGTCACTACAGTGGTACATTACAACTCAGTCCAGGGTTTTTGTGTACACAGCACAAAGTAAAGAAAGTTTATTACAGATAAACTACCAACTTCAAGCCAAATGTGCGGTGTTATCACATGTTTTATTATAACTTGTGATACCAGACTATGCTGTGTGCTGATCTGCAAACTGGCTTTCTGAGGGAGGAGATGGGGAGTCTCATTTCTCTGCCAAAATGAACTGTAAGAAAGAGTCATTACATCCAAGTCTATAATAAAAGATTGTGCAATGCTATCCACAGTTCACATAATTTTTTATATTTTACTGCATTCAGTATTTAGCTCTAACGTTGAACAAGTTACTTTTCTCTCATGCTGACAGGTTATGACCTTCACAAATCTTTTTAAGAGACCTGGAAAAACCTACCCTGCCCTTCCTCTTGCTCTATTGAAGAGAAACACACTTAAACCTCCAACCCAATACTTACTCTAGGTAGAATCAGAGCTCATTTTCTACAAAGTAGAATTCATAGGGGTGGCTTCTCAGGATGATTCCCCAAAACATCACCTAACATAACAGACGGTGCCTATCTGCTTCTGCTGGAGCCTGCCTGAATAAAACAAACTAAGCAGGTTTTTCCAAGGACAACTGTTACATTTTTCTCCTAGTAATGTCACGTTTCCTGTGAAGTTTGTATACACACTGGCTGGGTAAAAACTCTGCTTAGGGTATGTGTCCTCTCATGTGAGAGGGGGAAAAATGCAGCACAAGGAACTGAGCATACACAGAACGAATGGTGGAACCACACCACAAATGAAGAAACACTTCAACATCAGCCCTATGGTTTCTAAGCAAGATCTCCTCACGTTATTGAACTTCTACTTTTCTGAAGGAATTGTTTCTCCTTAAAACAGATAGAAGCATTACAGATATCTAAATGGGAGCTTCTCCTCTTGAGATTCTGCTATAATCAATTAAGAGAGAAAAGAGCAGACTTGGGACTTGGGACATATAGCAAATTTCAGAACAAGATGAAACATGAATTGAAAATATCTATTTCCTTCTGTTAACTGCTAGAGGAGGTCAAGTGATGTAGTGAGATGCAAGCTTCCACATCCAGCTTCTAGTGGGTAAATTCAGGCTCTTGAGACTGAAGATTAGAATTCCTGCCTGTAGAAGTGCTTACCAAAACTGAGTGAGATTTGATCTTTTCTAATCTGACTAGCAATACTACAAAAACAACAATATACTTAATATACTGGTCATGGTAAAAATAAGCAGAAAGGATAAAAAAAGAACAGTTAAATCATAAAATCAGCTAAGAAAGTAGGCAATAGTACTTTACATATGGAAGTTACTGATTCTGATCAAAAAAAGCAAAATTTTTTGGCTGCTTGTTGATGACATGGCAAGAGTTGAAGTCATTGATTTATATCAATACAAAGGGTGACTTGTGCTGCAGTATTATGTCATTGCCCTACTGTAAACAGAATTCCTTCTCCAAAGCCAAAAGGAAAATGAACCTTGATCTTATACATTAAATGTAAGTGAGCACATGTGTTGGTAACAGTCTGTATTTTTATCAGCCCTCTTAAATATCAACTGAAGTTGCAAATGCACAAGGACATTCTCTTCTTTGTTAGTGCTATGATACAGTTAGAATTATTATCCTCTAGCTTAACAGGTCTTATTTCTGACACAGTGATGCACAAATGTGAATGAGAGGGCAGAGAGAAGGATTCCTTTCAGCCTTCTTTGCTGTGTACAAAAAAAAGGGAGACTAATTACAAAGAATTTGATTAAGTCTCCACTTTCTCTTTTTGCCTGTCTTTGAAAACTGTTCTCACCATATGGATAGATGAAAGACAAAAATAATGACAGAAATACCATCACCCCATTTTCTCTGCCTACAGAAGAGACTTGTATTTGATCCAAGTCCATGCCTCAGTTATTGTGTTCAGTCCCTTACTTCTCTTAGCCATTCACCTGCATATCACACCAATCCAGCACAGCAGATGCTTTCATTAAGTATGCTGAGAAATGCTGGTCTGGCCTGGAATTCAGAAAGAAACTCAATTTAAAATCAAAATGAATTTAAATGTTCTCCGGATATGACACTGCTGAAAGAAGTACTGCTCAATCTCTCAATTTATTTCACCAAGAACTTTCAGGTTAATATATATTAATGTATTTTTGGTAGGTCTGCAATGCAAGTTTGATTTGTTTCTCCTAGAAGTAATTTAAATTTAAATTCCAAAGCTGTAGGCATCTGAAGAATGCTTAGGTTCTCTTAATCATGGTAAAACACCATATACAGGGATTAAAAGAAGCCAATAGCCTATAGAGAGTCTCTTTAGAGAAGCAACCACTTGATAGTATTAAGGTGGGATTAAAAAAGAAAACAAAAAAAAATCCTCTTTAAACTTCCAAATAGATTTTTAGGCCCAGCAGGCTTGAATCTGATGTTTAATAAACATAAGTAATGACCTTCAGCATAAGAACTGAGAGAGGAAAGAAGTGGAGAGATCTCTTTCAGGCAGCATCTGAAGTCACACGTCCAGTTTTGGGCTCTTCAGTACAAGAGAGATATGGAGCTCCTGGATCAGGTTCCATGGAGGAGAACAAAGATAATTAAGGGAAGGGAGCATCTCTCTCACATGGAAAAGCTGAGGGAGTTGGGCTTGTTCAGGCTCGAGAAGAGGTGACTTAGAGGGGACCTCATCAATGTCTGCCAGTGACTACAGGGGGAGTGCCAGTGGAGCCAGGCTCTCCTTGGTGCTGCCCAGACAAAGGGCAAGAGGCAACAGCCAGAAACTGATGCACAGGAGTTTCACCTGAATATGAGGAAGGATTTCTTTACTGTGTGGATAACCATGCACTGGAACAGGTTGCAAAGAGAGGTTGTGGAGTCTCCCTCGCTGGAGATACTCAAGAACCCCCGGACACAATCCTGGGCCGTGTGGGATGGCCCTGCTTGAGCAGGGAGGTTGGAGCAGGTGACCTCACTGTGGTCCCTTCTAACCTGACCCATTCTGTCATTCTGTGATTCTGTGAAAGCCATCTTCACATTCACAAGCCTACTCTGACTCTTTGAATTAAAGGCTGGAGAGGAATCTGCAGCCAGCATTCCAGCTGCAATAGGCAAAGGCTATGAGCCAACAGCTCTGCTCCATGGAGGACAGGGTTTTTTTCCTATTTTCACAAAATCTGAACTAGGAGACAAAGCTCTGCCCATTGGGACTCTTCTGTCATGTAGGGGGTCTCTGGCCTCCAGCTTCAGAGGAGGCAATGGGAACTGTGGGAGTGGAAGGAGATGCTTAACCCTTGCAATCCCAGTAACAATCACCATACGCAGAGTACCCAACCAAGGAACACCCCTTGGGAAAAGGGGCAAAGTAGGGTTTCTGAGGTTTGATTTGGGACACTTTTTTACAATGACATTAGAGGAGTAGTCCACCTTCTCTGTCAACAATGGAATGTCAAGTCTGCTTATGCTGGGTTTTTTTATCTTCATGCAGCTGCCTTTCACAACATTGGCCGTTCATATCATGGCAGTTCACAAATTTATGTCCAACAGGTTGGTGTTAATAAGAAAAAGTGGCAGGTTTCTAAGTAGTCTATTTTTGTTTCTGTAATTTTATTTCTGTCTGGAAAAGCTAAAAATTCTATTAAAATAACTTGGCTGTCTTCCATTTTCTTTACTAATCAGACTGGATAGCAAGTGACTTCTTAGTAGCTGACAAATTCTTATCTTGCAGGCTTTACTAGTAACACAAATTAGCACAGCAGGAAATAGAAACATTTCTACACCAAAAGTGATTATTCCAAGGCAATCAAATTATGTTGGTCAGGGTGAACAAATCCCTACACTTGAGAAAGTTTCTACTCTCCAGCACTGAAAAAAAAAAAAGCATTGGAGAAATAGTTTTTTACCTTTCTCAAGAAAGAAAGCTAAATTCTCAATGAAAATCCCCAAACTGTATTTTTCAGAATGTGAAAATATATGTGAAATGTAATGTCTATTAGCTTCTATTTAGCGTCTTCCTCACACCAGGGAACTTTATAATAAGAAGCAGCTGAGGAGAAATCAATGTTGGCCTCCATGGATGTTCTGTATTCATAGGGATGGCTCCTCTGATTGATTTGTTGGCAACATGAGATAAATGACCCATAAATTAAAAAAAAAAAAACTTAATGAGAGCTAAAGCTTATATGAAAGAAGACTGAAAGACTAACAGTAAAACAAGGAAAATATTTTTAAAAGCTCCTCTAACTTTGCTTTATTAAAATTTTCAAACTTACAAGGTCGATGGAAGGAGAATGGCTTCTCCCCTAAATATGACCTGCTGAGATAAAATAATCAGATCAGAACACTTGAGGCCTTGCACAGTATGAGAGGACACATTTGGCTGAAATAATAACAGAGAGCCATTTATTATTTTCCAGTTTGCAAACTAGGCAGCCCTATATTTATTAATTTATTTATTTTATTTTTTGTTCTTTCTTATGGGAGACATACATAATCTACTTGCTCTGTGGCAAAGCTAATCCTCCAAGATTCCACAAAGCACTAGTGGGACAATGCAAGAGTACACAGTAGATTGTGAGTCAATTCAGCATCTGTTACTACCTTTGGAATATAGTTCTACCTCAAAGAAATACTTCTCATAACTACTAAAACACCCACAGAATGCGCCTTTCCTCTTCCATAGAAAATTTCAGACTGTACTATATATATGTATGCTCCATAGCCACAGGACATCCATTTTAGAAAATGTTTAAACAGCAAACCTCCACCTAAAGGCATCAGAGGGGGAGCTGGAGCATTCACAGGGGTGTTAGATGGATGAAGCTTGAAAATTGTGTGAAACATAAATTACACTGCACATAAATTCAGCTCAGTGCCACTCTCCATGTATAAAGCTAACTACATGTTCTGGGTGGGCAATGTTCTGATGCATAGTTTCTTCCCAATCAGTATTGTGCATCTCTTATCTGCACCACAGGTCTCTGCTGTATATCCTGACAGTGCCTAGTGCACAGAAATCCTGTTGAGATCAATGAAACTTCTATGCATAGAAGGGGCAGGGAATGAGCAGCAGAGATCCCTGAGGTAGATAAGTCTTTAAAATGAAGTTCATGGAAGGTGAATTTGCCCTGTGTGACTGGAAGAAGATTTATTTCAGGTTTTATACAATTCACTGAAAGGCAAAGATAGGTCTGGGGTTTTACCTGTCATTGCTTTTAAAGGAACACTGAATTAATGTTATTTAGAGGCAGATCATGCAGGTCTGTACACTGACCAACAAAAGGAAGTGACTATGACATCTAGCATAGACACAAAGTCAGCATATAAATGCACTGAGGTGTAAAAATTCCAAATTGAGTGGGATTCTTGAGCCTAATGTATAGCTGAGCACTTAGTCTGAAGTGCTTTGGGCAGAAAAGAATCAAGATGTAACACTTAGGCTTAACAGCAGAGCACTTACTCTTGTCTTTTGTCTCCTGGTGGTGGTTAAGTGGCAGAACAGAGTTGGTTATAATGCAAACTGCTTTCATCCATGCAGGATTATGCCCCTCTCTCTTCCTCACAATTTCCATTTTTGTGCTTTCCAGGATCATGTACATTTTCCCAACACAAGACAGAATTATGGAAGAAACTGAGCTCTAATGAGGATTCATACTTTACCATCACTGAGCCCATCCTAGTATTTCATACAGACTTCCTGGGATCACAGCTGCTGTAAAACACAGCAAACTCTGAAGGACACCTAGATTTTAGGACAACAGCTGGCAACACCACCAGAACACAGAGCAGAAAGTTTGCCTTAAAGCTCATCTGTTTATGTGATTCACTTTGTCTCAAAGCTTTGCAGCTAGATAAATGTCTTTTTTCTTCATCTGAGTTAGTACATTCCAATGCAAGATCACAGCCTGCAGCTCATCCCTTGTAACTCATCACTATAATCAAAACATTAACATGAATGACCCAGAAAGCATGCGATCACTCAGCATCCACACAAAACTACCTCTGTCAGGCCACATGGGCTTACAAGGCACAAAAGAGCTTTTGGCTGTGAAGGACAGATATTTCAGCAAACACTCTCTGCTAAACATCTACCTACAAAAGTTAAAGCTCTTCATCACACAGTTCTGATCATACACGTATTCCCTAAGTAAAAAAATAATATGCCCTTGTATTTTATTCTCGGCAACACGTTTCCATAAATTGCTAGTCCATTCCACTGCATTGTACATCTACCCAGCTCTATTTTTTCCCTAATTTTATGATTTAGCATATTCTTTACATTTTTAAGAATTTCTTTTTTAATAAAGGAATCTTCTCCCTCCAGAATGAGGAATCATTGTTCTGTGCATGATGAAGCACACAAACTGCCATTCACCACAGGGCCTCCTCTGTTACAAGCTCAGTTTCATCATCGTGAAACCAGTCTACAACTGTTCCACTAAACTCCAAGAGCAATCACATGCTACTGACAAACTGCTGAAACTTGGAACAAATATCAACCAATCAGTGCAATAAATGCATTGGCTTGTGGTGTACTTCTATCCCATCCAGGTTAGTAGCACAGGAGCCAGCACTTCATCGTTTGACCATAACATGAGTGAAAAGTGGAAACCTGGAACTCCCAGTAGAGTATGGCAGGGGGCCTTTCCTTGTGTCAAACTCTGAAGCATTAGAAGATATTTCAAGAAAAATTCATGCCTCAAATCCTTTGTATAGAAAAAACATATCCTTGTACTCAAAGCAGAGACAATTTTCCTCACTTAGGGATGCCCACCTCAGCTGATGCATGCCCATGAGCATTTATGGAGGATAAAAAAGTGGTTGTATCTCCCATGAATTCCCAACCTGCACTAAGAGTGAGGAATCTCTAGTTTTAAGAGCATAATCATAGAACCATAGAACAGCCTGGGTTGGAAGGGACCTTAAAGATTATCCAGATGCAACTCCCCTGCTGTGGCCAGGGACCCCTTTCAGTAGATCAGGCTGCTCAAAGCCCCATCCAACCTGGCCTTGAACACTTAACGATTCATCTGAGGATACCTCTGGTTTTGACTGCTAAGCAAACTTCGTTCAATTCTTGGTTTTGGCAGCATGATTTATTTACATACAGACGATAAAACATCAGCTCAAAAATGTAACACAAAACTATTAGTTGTGTATTCAGATATACCTGTCTGCCAGAAATGAAAACACACCAATAGAAATCAATGAAATATATTTTCAGCAGAAATGGTTCAAAAACATAGCCTAACCATTTACATAAAATCACTTCTCCCTAATCCCAAGATCTATACTCTGTTTTGAGGGCCAGTCATTAGAGATTAGAAGGATTACAAACACATGTTCTGGTCTCAAAATTAAGACCCAGGTATGGAAAGCAAGAGATCTGGGCTCTGTTTCTTCCTAGACCTCAGAGGCTCATGCACTGCACAGGAAAAGCAGGAGTCTTTGGAAGGTGAAGTCAACTCATCTGAGCAGAATGCTTTTCAGTAAAAAAAGGTATCAAGCACTCAAAAGCATCATCTCACTGTGTCTTTAATGGGGAAACTGAGGTGTTTTCCTCACATACAGGAATGGAATGAAGCTAAAATAATAGGTATTTGGAAAACATTATTTTGAATACTGCTGACAGAAACCAAATTTCTTAATCTATTGAGAAGATATGACAGAAGAAGGAAGATAGCATCCCTGTGCTGGCCCTAAAAATGAACAACTTTTATATCCTGGTACTACCGGGCATAATGAAACAAAGGGGCAGGTGTAGTCATTCTTTGCCACTCTGTGGTGCCACCATCAGCCAGTGAATCTATCTCCAGTAATGGACAGATTTTCACAGTTTCACCCTGCAAAACCACTTAAATGAAGATTTGCTTTTTGAAAGCACCCTGTACCTTCTAACACCCACTTTGGCATTTAAGACTTAAAACTTTAAGGATCTGAAACACTGGATGTTTTATCTTTAATGAGCATCACAGAAGCTCAAACCATTAAAATACACTCACCATTGATCATCTAGAAGAAGAGAATATCCTTCAAAGTAATGTAAAATTTTCAACATAAAGTACCGACTTCTTTTGCACCAGCTTTGAGGATATCTAAAATGCAATTTCTTTACATTGTATGAACAAGATCTTCAGCAATTTAGTGAAAGAAGCATGTGTGCATTTTGTTTTACTCTCTTTGCTAACCTTACCCTCCAAACACACAACCACGTCCAAAGAATGATTAAATACGTAATGGGATGAGGCATAAGGTGACATCTTACTGAAAGATAAGAGGGCAAAGAGAAGTATTTAAACTTTTCTTCTAGTCTGTGAAAGATAAAGCAAGCACCATCATGTAGAATAGGCTTCATGTTACTTTAAATATCCTGTACAATTCCTATAAAGCTCTTGTGTAAAATCCTTCCCTGCATATATAGAAATGAATCATATCACATTAGAGCTTGCTATGCATTCTTCCCGGAGCACACTATGTTTTAAATTGCAAAATCCATTTTTATTTTCTTTTTCATTTGTCACCTCACCACTGGAAGGAAGGTTTCCTGGTGCGTATTCCATTGCATGCCTGACAATATCAAGTCTGTCTTCAATATATTAGTATAAAAAATCGAGGATAAATGATTACATGAGGTCAATGAGCAAGTACAGGGGACAGGAAGCCTATATGATTCATTGTATCTTCTGCTACAAAACTGAGACTTTTGGATGAGAATACAGAGACAATAAGCAAGCACTTAGCAGAGAAATCATTAATTTTTTAGTACTCTGATAATTTTCGGATAATTTGGATTATTTGAATATTGGATTGAAATTGAATATTGGATTGGATTGAATATTATCTGAAATATTGGATTTGCAGTGTGCTGCACAGTGTTAGCCTCTCATAGTCATTAATGTAACTCAGCCACTTGGAGATGAGACACTGATAGAATTTCTCTCTGAGGCATTCTCCTTTTTTAATTCTGAACCAGCACACCACCCCAATCTATGTATACATTCACAACATGCTATGCAATAAACAATAAAATAATATAACTGGTGCAAGCATCTTTTAATGTTTTGTCATGTGTGTGTTCTTGAAAAAAAGAAGTAGAAAGCAACATGTAAAGCATGTATAAAGGAGAAAACCCCTCTGCAGGGCTGAAACACTTTTCAGAGGACTAAGGGAGAATCCGTAAATATTTAACATTGCTACAAGCAGAGGGATTAACAGACTAGAGCTCTTTGATCAATACTTGCAGCATCATGTATTATTTCCAGCGGGCATGAACAGCAAAATGCTATTTATTGACTAAAGTATGCTACACATCATTGAAGTTTAATAAAAGGGGACATGAAATTCTCTCTTGATCAGGAGTAAGCCCCTGACCTGACCATAGCTTAATCAACCATTCTTGCACTGCAGTAGTACTTGATGGTTCCCAGACTCATTTTTCTGGGAGCTTTCCAAGACATAGAAAAATCCAGTCTCTGACATCAAGAGATTAAAGTATTAGATAGTTTAAGATGAAATTAAATAAAGCTGGTGTAACTGAACAAATAGAAGCATGCGTAGTGAGAGGGCAAAAAGCATAAAATCACTTGGGTGCATAGACTAATTAGGACTTCAATTAAGAGTTCAGAATAAGAAACACTTTTGGTTTAGTTTTTTAGCTTATAAAAATAATAAGAGAGAGTTTGGTCAGCTTTTGTCCCACTTTCATTGTATGCAGTGTTATGCAAGCCAAAAAGGAATAGCAGAATGAACACAGTTGCCAGACAGAAGAAGGTTCTTGTTGGGGCAAACCAGCAGTGTCCAGATCAGACCATCTGCCACAGGCAGTGCTCATTATCAAATACATATAAGGAAAATTCCAGGAAGCAAACTGTAAACATCTGTGAAACAAATGGATGGTAAGAAAACATTATTTGCCCTGTCATCTCGAGTCTCTTAAAATATATTGCATGATTCTCACTCATTAATCTCACTGGGATACATATGAAATTACCTAGCACTACTTGGGAAAATCAACCTGTGAACTTAACTCCGCTCTTTTAAATTCCACATGCTTCCAGTAGCTGAAATACCTTGAAACAAGTGGTATGGTCCCCACCCTTAATGCAAAACCCTGCTGCACGTACAACTGCCAAAGAAAAGCACAAACAGGGAATTTCCATCAGTCATTCCTAACACTAAGACTTTTTGAAGATTAATTATTGTAGTCCACTGTCCTCCAAATCTCCACCTTTTGTATTGCTGTAGCGTGGAATGTTTGTTGTATTTATGATAAAGCTTGGAGTAAATAATTGACCAGATAAAATCTCATAATAATACAAGTGAATTAGTCTAAAGTCCGGGGACATATACCCCTACAGGGGCAACACAGATAACAGATTTAGGGTCCACATGAAACTCTTTTCCTGTTGATGTTGAACACGGATAAATTAATCTCACAACAGTCAGCACCTGAAAATTGTGGTTGCCTGCTACTGAAGAGACCAAATGCTCACTCAGGTGCAAGGAGAGGCCTTCTGGAACACAGGAGCTCAGCTGCCTCCAGACCCAGCCCCTCGCAGGGCTGAGCTCATCTCCCATAGCTTCTAACCTATATTTGACACTGAACCTGAGCTGCTTATTTGGAACTAGGAAACCAGGATAAAGTGAAATAACTTCTCCTCAGAAGGGAACCCTCTCAATTTTCCCTTCACAGCTGCACTTTCTGTTACTCAATTTCAAGGAAACCAAAGTGACTGAATGCACCTGACTTAATCCTTTTAAAGGGCTCAAATATGGCTTTCAATCTCTTCCTTGCTGACTGACGTTGTATCATACCCAGGAAGCAAAGAGATGCTTCCCTCATAGACTCTGAATAAACCTTTCCAGTCAGTGTATTTCAACTCTTATTTCTAAGAAGGACAAAGGTTATTCAAGTAGACAATTGCTGCTTCTGAATTGCATTTAGCATGTACCTCTCATGAGGTTTCTAAGTGATACATGTCAAAAGCTAAATATGAAATTCCAAAGAAACCATGAACCACTTACCTATAATGTCATTTATTGCCAAAGAATGAGTCTAGAAGGTAAACCCTTAAATGACCGTTTTATATTTTCTTCCTTTCAAATATGTTTGTCCTTTCCCTGATAAAGCTTTTTGAGTTCTCTCATGCAGCTATAAGTTTTTCTTAAGGTTTTTCAAGTGTTATGATAACATTTTATGACTGCTTTTAACAATCACACATAATCCTAAACACATATGAGGGATTTCAGGGAAGAAATTTCAGCAGTCACTGAAATAAGAAGTTACCAACTTCAAAAGGTCATCATCTCAAGCTACTAGACTGACTTGTTTTCTACATGTGGCATAAAAGATACAATAACTCTGCAATGCTAAGATAAATAAAAGCAAATCAAAAAGTATGATGGTTGAAAATACTGACAAAGAAATGATGAATGGAAAAGAAATGATGAATACAATAAAGATAAAAATCCTTTTCAGCAATCCAGACAGCCCACAAGAACTGCTTAGGGCATCTGATGGGTATTTTCTTGGACTGATATACATTGTGGACATAAATTACGTGAAGTGATGAAAAGAGGATGAAGAGAAGAGGATTTATGCACTGAAAGAAGAACAAAGACATCAGGAGTAAGTGAAAATATCCTGGTGGAAATTTCTAAAGGCACTAAAGAGGTGAGTCAGAGCAACTCAGAGAGGCAAATGACAAGTGTCTGCTGAGGTGGGTGGTCAAAGGCAGTCCATTGATATACATTCAATAGACAAAAAACTAAGGAAGAGTCAGGTTGATGAAGCTCCTTGCCATGAAACTCTTTCCCACCATTTTTTTTCTTTTTAAATATGAATTGTGTATATAAATGTGTGTAAGAAATTTTAATGAGATGTACACTTTAAATGTATTAAAATGAATTATGCAGAAAAGCAGTAGGAGAGCAACAGATGTACAGATTCAAGGGTGACATGCTTAGTTTCACTTGATGAATGTTTGTTTTGTTGCTTTGAAAAATTAATGTAATGAAATATTTAAAGTGAACAAGAAACTTTAAAATTAACTTGGGGCATGGATTACTTCCTTACAAGGACAGGGTTTTATTAAGAAAAATACACTGTTAGCATTTGAATCAGGGCTCTACAAAAACCATTAAAATAAGAAGCCAGATATTTTAGGAATGCCTTACAAACAGTGTGTTTTCAAACCATGGTAAAACACCTCTTACGGACCATGAGACCAGAGAACAAAGTCTTCACAGAAAACTTACAGGTGGTATTTCCAATTTGAAAGGTGATGACATGATAACCTTTGAAAACTACTACAGGCTGATAGAAGACCAAGGCTCTCCACTGGTCAAAAAAATTCTGAACCACTGCTTTTACCTATCCCAAATAGTGACAGTAATAATTCTAGAAACGTCATTAACATTTAATTGTCTTTTTTCCATGTACTTTAACAAATGAGGGAATTAAAAGTTTATGAGGACTCCCTCTATCCTGTATTTCTGTTATTAACAGTGTCTGTTTTCTTGTCTAGAGCAGGATTTTCTGAAGTTTATGTTAATCAGTAAAATTTTCAGTGGTCTTTAGGTTTGAAAATCACGTTCAGGTATTTAAATTTAGATATCTACACCAAAAAAGACAACCAAAAAACCAGACAATGGGTTCTCTGCCTAGGCTCTTCAGCTTTACCTAGCAACAACTATGAGGGGATCACATATGTCTGCCTAATTCCTCAATGCAGCCTCTACAGCATACCGAGGAAAAGCAAGTACCAAGCTTTTGATTTCTGAGTCCTAAGTCAAATTCCAGAATTGTAAATAAGAATTACGCTGTAATGCCCAATGGAAAGTGACAATGAATGAAGCAACAAACTGGAATTGTTAATTTTGCCAACAGTACCTCAGAGAATCAGAAAATTTTCAGTATTTTCAAAGAGAAAGAATATTGAGAATATCCAGCCTCTCCTCCACGAAAAAATAGAGGCAAGTAAAGGAGAACAGAGGAGTTTATGATGACATAACTTGCATGCCAAGCCTTTGAAACAATAGCCTCCTGAGAAATAACATGAATCAAAAGGATTCTTTGATTTTTCCTACTTAAAATAAGACCCCAAAACCTCACATTGTCCATTACTATGCTCTTTACCATTTTGAATGGCTGGTAGCCAAGAAATGCAAACTAACCACATAAGAATGATACGTGTCAAGGTTGTTCTGCAAAAACAAAAGAACTTTTTGTGGCCTAATAATGTTCCCTGATTCTAATCCATCTATGAAGAGATTGCTACCAATAACAGCGCCAGCAGAAATGGGAAACCTTCTGGGTAAAAATGAAAATTGCATAAGATGTGGAAATTGTATTATTTTTGTAACAATTTAACCTCAAGCCATATCTGTGTGTCTGATAGACACCTTCCCTCTCCTCTGTATCTTGATCCCCCATATACAGGATCAATATGTAAAACACATTTTCATGGTGGACTTTACCAAAATCTATTTTACTTTCACAAAAATTCAATTAAACAAGAGAGTGCAATTATCTGTTTACTGGCAAACAGGCAGTCCACATTAGTTCAGCTCTGCTTTGCTGAACTGTGTTCAACTGCTCAAAGCATTCACATGTTTCATTATGAGATTTCATCAGACACCCCTGGCTCCAACAGCTTGGCACAGGAAACGGAATGCACAATGCCCACTGCTCTCCGCATTTTGGCTGCAGCTTAAAAGCTGACCATGCCCTCTACAGAAACTGTTCACAAGTATAGCAAAGGTTAGGATAGCTTCACACGTATCTGCTTTGTGTCATCCACATCTTAACCAGGCTACTTCCCCTCTCCCTTTTTTTTAGCATGGAAAATTGAAAATTTCATGGCTTTGCTTTTGCCTCACTTCAATCATGATGCCAAATAAATCAACAGTATATATAGTATTTTATACTCTATTAACCATGTGCAGTCTTACATCCTGGTAACTTCCCACCAGTGCACACAAGGCTACCCTGTCCCTGCACGCCTGAGCTGGCATCCACATGCTGATGGCACAAAACACATCTGACTGAATTGCCATTTAAACCTGAAACTCCTGATGGAGCCAGAAAAAGCCTTGATCCTGGGCAATGTTTCAAGTGAGCTGTCCCCCTTCCTGAAGCAGACAGATCTCAGATCTAAAATGTCACGTACAATTACCCTAGAGTCTTTGACTCTGAATCTCCAAATAACTGCGGGCATTATGCAGGCCCTCTTTCCCCAACACCTTCAGGACTTGATTTTCATGAAATATAAAGATTTTTCTTTCAGAAGTAGTGGCTAAAATGAGACCTATGACTTACTACAGGAAAAAAAAAATTACAACATTGATTCTTACAAATAAGCAGAAGAATGCAAACTGGTAGGAAACAAATAGTAAGACTGCCTCAATATAGAGGCCATCTAAAGGTTTTCAGGCTACTTTTTATTCAAACTGTGTTTGGGATATCTCTAATGAAGACAAAATCTTCCTCTTTGTGATAGTGGAGCAAAAAACCATGGACATTTGGAATCAGGTTTGTATTGTGATTCAATATTGTGTATTACAATTGCAGTATCATGCTTGTGTGATTTCCTCATATTGCTACATGACTCTTACAAATCAAAATCCAATGTAACATCAAATATCTTCAGAAACCTATGTTTGGCATTATAACACTGAACAGTTCTCCTGCCTCAGACCTCTTGAAGAGACCACAGTTGGTAGGCCAGGACTGGCAGCTTTCTTAGCACTACAAGGACAAGGAGTTTGGGGAGTTCTGTGCCAGCAAGAGAGGTCTGTGTTTCTATGGGGCTCAGGAAGTAAGGTAGTGTGGACACTCATGATATCAAGAGGTTGCTTTGGTGGTCACATGCACAGGCAATCATCTCAATGACCACCAGAGCAGTCTTCTGATGCTCAGTGTCTGCAAGGATACCTGGAGCAAGCAATATCGAGGAAAGTAGAGGCTGCTGTCCTTTGGGTGGCATGCCAAATAAGCACTTCACTGAGCCATGGACTGATTCACTTTCCTTGGAAAGGAAAGGCAACAGATTAAGGAAAGGGGCACCAGAGGCAACATCTTTGTACAGAAGTTATTACCAATAACTTGTGTAAATGATGATGAGGTGAACTCCACAAAACAGAGCAACAGAAATGAGCCCAGGGAAGGCTTCTGAGCTCATCAACATTCCCCAAAGGCATATGTTCCCACCCTCACTGTGACCAGGCAAGAGGGCTGGTCATACATGGGATGAACGGATTTAAGTTCACTGTGCAACATCAATGACCACTGGTCATTGATGGCCTGAGATGGGAGCAGAAAATCATCGACCAACAGCTCATCATCATCCTTGGACTAAGAAATGGGCACAGGTGAGGTATGTGTGCTCATGAAGTTCAGTGAAGAATAGACAGGCAACCACAGCCTTGTTAAGAAAGCTGAACTGAACCCAACACAAATGACACCCACAAGGTAAAGAGTCCTTTGCTTTAGATAAAAAGCACTAGCAGTTGAGTGGATCACTTGTTTCTGTAAATAGAGTTCCCTGGCTCTATCCAAAGGGTGTGAATTTTCTTCTGAACTACGGAGGAAATGTCTACAAATTTCAGGCCCATGTAAAGTATAACATATAGGCAGCTAATAAGAGACATTTGGGGAAAAAAAAAACAAAAAAGGTTTGAACTGGCTTTGAGCCACATCTTCCTCTGCAGTGACTGGGAATGTTTGGCATCATGATAATGCAGCATAATCATGTTCCCTGGGAATCATATTTTTATTCTAATTCTGTTAAGTAAAATGATTGCCATATCATGCTTGTGTTGTAGTTTCAGTGTATTGCTCTTCTAAATCACAGCCCCATATAATGTCAAGTATCTTTAAATAAATCTGGAACTCTTCTCATGTGAAATGTCTGCAGGAACCAGATCAGAGAGTACTGGACTCTGACAAGCAGAGTCTCAGGAGGAAAAATGTTTTTTGTGGGCTGTTAAAATGATACCACTTAGAATCTAGGGGTCAGAGATTCCAAACTTTCTCCTCTTTATTTTTGTATGGTGAAAAACCCAATAATTATAATGAAGAATATAAATAGAGTAGATAGGAATCTTTTCTCTCAACCAAGCAGTAAGAGCCATGGGAAAGCAGTGATGATGCCACTAAGTGCTTGTTCCCCAGCATCCTCTTCCTGCAAGCTCACAAGCCCAAAGACATTCTCAGAACTGTCATCTCACTGTGCAGGGAAAAAGGGAAACTATTTAAAGGCAAATAAGAGTAAAAAAAAATAGGAAAAAACGAATGTGGAGTCCTTTAACCAGGAAATTAAATCCAGGATCTGGCAAAAGCATGTTTCTAATTTTGGCAAAGAAGGAGATTGAGTATCTCAAAGACTGTCTTTTTGCCTGGAATAGAGCTTTGAGATTTCCAAGCAGACAACAAGCGGTGAAAAAAATTCAATGCACAGCAAAAAGAGTGAAACTAAAGACCAAATATTAAAAGAAAAATCTATCAGGATGTCAAAGTCAAGGGGACTTTCCGAAAACTGGCCGTTTCTAAGACTGACACAACTTTTAAAAGCTAGCACGGAAGAGGAGGAACTGTTTTAAGCTGATAGATGCTTTTGAATTCTTAACACAAGAAAACAGGAAATACCTAAGGAATTGTTATTTTGGTTTTGGCAGATGCTAGGGACAGACCTTTAAAGTGCCACAAGAGCAAAAGGATATCCTCTTGAAAGGAACACAAGTCCTTTTCTAAGAGCTAAGCTCAATTGCAGAAGCTCATAAAAATGAACCAAGGCAAGTGAATGTTAACATTCAAGGCTCAATTCCCCATCCAGCTCAGCTGAGATCTAATTCCTAAAGACAGGTATTTCAGCACAAAAGCATATGCCAATAAATTAAAAGCAGTATGTAGAAGGAAGATGCAGGCAGCAGTGGTCTCAAAAAATTGGTACACAATGGTAAAATATCAGGAAACTTAATTCCTTAAAATGGATTACCTAGGAAAACAGATTTATAATCACTAAAACCAATATAAAATCCATCAAAACCATCAAAATGAACACAA
Source organism: Thryothorus ludovicianus (assembly GCA_013397245.1). NCBI lineage: Eukaryota > Metazoa > Chordata > Aves > Passeriformes > Certhiidae > Thryothorus > Thryothorus ludovicianus. Next base: position 34,506 of record VZTB01008920.1, on the reverse strand, counting down.
TCTGACTTTAAGGAGAGTTAATGAGCTTGAACTAAGATGTAGGATTAAAAACCAGATTTCATTTGACCTCCATTAGTAAAAAAATATATGAAAAGGCTATGCATTAATTATTCTTATTATGCCTAGCACTCCAAACTTTCTGCATATCATCTTCTCTTTTTCGGTCTCACCTTTGCTGCCAAAGAATGGTGAAAGATTTTTTCTGTATATTATTCTGTGAGCTAATTCATTTGTGAAATGGTAAAATATTAGGGACACTGAATGGAATGAAAATAGATATGTAGGTTAAACAAACAAAAAGGTCCAAAACATTCTGAGTATGAAAAGAACAGAACTGTTCTTACCATAAGTGGATGTCAAGATGCATCTAAATATTTGGTGATTCAGAGGAGTTCTTGGCTTGCTTAACCAATTCAGGTAAATTGATTTTGATCTATCCAATTTTTTTAATTTTAATTTGTCTTTAAGAGAAAATTAAAAACCATCATTCAAAACCTTGGCAGATGTTAGAGAACAAACTTTGCTCCCTCACCCAGATACTCTTTTAATCTTTATGCAGAAGGGTCAGACTCAGGAGACCACTGCTATTCAGGTAGAAAATCAAGAATTTATTGAAAATTTGAGCAGGAGTTGTTTAAGTATCTGCTAAGAAACCTTTCTCAATCAAGGTCACCAATGAGATTTCAGGGAGAAAATAAACCCTATATATATTTATACATACACACAATCCTGAGAGAATCAGCTTTAATGGAAAATGGGCTTGCCAACTATTCTGGCATGACAGGTGGGAGCACAACTAAAAATTTCCTAGGCTTTTGGATGGTATCTTAGTCTACAAAAAGCAACAATGCAAAGTATATTCAAGTCAGCATATTTCACATGTATCAGAGCTTGATAAGCCCAAGCAAAAGAGATGTACCAACACAAGCAACTGTCACACGGATTCAGCTCCAACGACACAAACTTGTTATCGAAAGGAGTTATCAGAAAACAGAAGGTTTCTGCTGTCTAACCTGTCACAGGCTAAAACATTAAGCAATTTTGACTCCGCATTGAGAAAAGGACACAACAGACAGGCTCTAGGTCAAAGTCCTTGGTGCCCAGTCTGCCTGCCTGGAGTGGAGGAATCTGTGCTGCGTCATCATCCAGCAAAACCCTTTCTTCAGGAGAGGGCAAGTGACAAGATACAGACGGTGTCTGATCTAGTGCTGCAGGCACAGGACATGGAGATGCAGGACTGCATTTACAAGAAGTTCAGTGCAGCTGAGGCTGCTCAAAACCCATGGAGGAAATTTTTGAAATGCTGGCATAAAAGAGACGGTGACAGCAATGCAATGCTAGCTGCAGGGAAGACACCGTGCACTAAGCCTGCTGGGAACAGGGAAGAGTGATGGACAACCATTTCATTAACCAAGATATTCTTGGCAAGGAAAGTGAGATGCAGTTAGCTGTTTCCCAAGTAGTTCCTTGTACAGGTTAAGCTGGTTCTTACCAACAAAATAGCAGTTTAGAAACACTAAAAAAAAAATTACAAAATGTGGATTAAACCAAAGATCCAACATACCATATTCCTAACAGCTGAACGCCCTCACAGAAAGCATGATGTCTGGAGTTTCCAAAAGTCTCTGCTCAGGTGTAGTAGGACTGACATCCCAATGAACTTGGCATTGTGTCTTCCCCTGCCTCATCTTTCCCTGCCACATTCCTCTTAGATGTTGTACATAAACTGTCAGTAGACCCCAGTCTGGAATCCAACAGCTGTGTTAGATAACTGAGTTACTTGGATTTCTTAACTAGTGTTTGTAAGTTCTGACAGCCACACTTAGTTTTATTAAATGTACTTGTGCTGGCTAAAGCCTTTCCCAATACCTCCTTAGGGCACTATTACAGGTTTCAGATTGAGCCTGGACTGCTTGGGAATCATGGTGTTCCTGGAAAATGGGCTAATTACAATGGCAATCTTGCACAGCAGTTACCACTAGTCTCTGTCTATATTGTTTTTCCCCTGCAAAAGGTTAGAAGCAGGAAAATAAATAGAATTAAGTCTGTGTTTTTTATTAGAAGATATGCAGCAATCAGGCAGAAATGTTTGCATGTTCACTGCTAGGTACAGGATTTGATGCATGAGAAATGGTAATGAGATAACAAATTAGCCATTGATTCACACACAACAGTGATGACTGAAAGCCATTATGTGGTGACTGCTCTTTTCTGGGGGTCTGTTTGAAGTATGTTGGTGGTCCTCATGTATTTCCTAGGAGAAGAACATCTGTTGAACAAAAACCACTATCAAAATCAATATAATTAGCATCTTTTTGAAACTCTCAAGTTAAAGGAAGGGTGGATCTTTTTCCTGATCTTGAGTTGATCTTTCTTGTGTGACAAAAAGAAGTTTTCAGCTTCCAAGTTGTTTTTTTGGATTGAAGAAACAGTTTTATTTCCCAAAGTCTGACAGTCTGGCTCTATCTATTAATTTTCATACACTTGTTTACATTAATGTTGATTAATGATCAATAGTTTAAATTAGGCCTAAAATACTTCAATACTTAAATATCTCTGCAAATTAATGGGACTGACATACCTCTCTCTCAAATGAAATCAAAAAATGCCCAAAATGTTAAATCAGTAACAGATACCAGAGTAGTAATATGCAACCCACTTACAGAATAAGCCTCCTTTACATCACTACTTTGGCATTCAGAGAAACCTTCTGGAATCAATGATCACACAAAATGATCGGAACAGCAGAATCCTGATTCAGACCACCCCTTATGTACATTTTTAGGGGTGCTGAATATTTTTAACTCTTCCGAAGTCAGAAAACAAGCAATGTCTTGGAAAAAAAAAAAACACCTTGAAAATTAAATTCAAGGCACACCCCAATCCCAATATCTTCAATATTTTCCAACTTTAAATCTTATTTCCCATCTACATCTCTTATTTTCTTAGCAGTGAAATTACATCTGACTTTGGATGCAGCTCCTAGCATACAATGCTACACCAGCAGCCTGGGTCATGAGATACACAAAAGGAGTATATTGATTGAAATTACAGCCAGGAAAATCATATATAAATTTTAAAAAATGCCTATCAACACCTTAATCACAAAAAAAAAAAGCTTTTTAATGACTATTTCTTCTTACATTATATGCAGTATGCTGAAGTAAATATAGCTCATATGGAAAAGGAACTGCTCAACCTAAACTTGTATCCACCACACACCTGTTGGAATTAAAGCCTTCTAGGGTAAAGGTAAATTTCTTGGTGCTGCTGCTCACATTCAGGAAGAATGCTTTCAAAGAATCCAGCTCACTTTTCCCTGGTTTCCTTTAGAGCCACCCTTGAGGCTAGTCTGGAATAAGATAAATTAGAGATGAAAATAACCAATGACATCAACTCCTACATCAGTGAAATGTAGACCCTTGCAATATATTTACTCCTATGATACCAAGCTTATTTTGAAAATTCCAGATGCTGAGGTTTTCATTACACAGTCACATAAAATTCAGCTGATGAAGAATTTCTTTGAAGGGCAGGTGCCCATTCATGGTGCTGGTACCATTGGTGAGGTTGGAAGGGGAAATCCAGAGAAGAATACAGTTAGGAAGGTCATACTTTCTTAATTTGAACACCTATTTCAAATTTTTATAGTATAAACTCTGATCCAAAAAGCTTCACATATGGTCACAAAGTTGCAGTATTTACTGAAAGGGGGGCAGAAGGAGAAAGAGGGGAAGAGGGGAGAAAGGGAAGAGAAGAAAATGAAGAATAAAAGGGGAAGGGGAGGAAAAAGAGCAAAAAAAGGCTCAGAATCAGTGAATTCATTGTGCAATCAGCAACCTAATTGAGAAGGATGCTGATTGAGTTCAGTAATACAACACTGTAACTGAAAGCCACCCATGACAACTGAGATATACATATTTTTAGTTGTTTTTTGGGGGATTTCTTTTGTCATTAGAATTTCCATTTTTTGAAATGTAAAAGTCTTATGTGAACTAAGGATTGTTAAACTTGGCGTTTGAAAGTTATTTTTTCCTCCCATATCTGTACAATCTAAAAGTTAAATTACTCCTTTTGCCCTTTCTCTCTCTTTTTTTTTTGGTTTCTTTTTCTTTGCTGAACAGCAGTAATTCCAAAAATACTATATACTGAAAGATTATGTACTGGGTGGTAGGCTAAAGGCTACATATGAAATGTTACTTTAATGAGCTTTAACAAAAAGGACAAATGTAAAATCAGATATCCATCACCTTTCCCCTCCCTCTTGATGTCTCTTACATTGTAGAAGATAAATTGCAGACACATCATAGACACTGAGGCAACCCAAGTAAAATGTAGGCTGCTTTGCCCTTCTTTCAAGTGCCTGTGATTGAACCTGGGAAAGACCTTTCTATGATCTTGTGATCAAATGGGGCCATTCAAACAAGAAAGGCTCAGAGAAATGGCTAAGAAATGGGGCTTTTACAGCTGCTCAGGACTGCTGACCAGCATAATGACATTGTTGCTGTGACAAACAAATACAAAAATCAAATAGAATCTTAGCCTCCTGCTTTCCCAGTGCTTTCAAGGCTGAATTGCTTTTCTCTCTTTTGCAGCATTGTTCAAGGAGAAGGGGGAGAGAAAGACTTCAAGTATGCTCTTGCATATCTTGGTATTCAAAATACATGGAAAAGGGAGAGAGAGGCTTCTGACATTCAAAACATACGGAAACTGCTATTGTGATACCACTGATCTTACTTGATCAGGATGAATCTCAAAGGGAAACATCTTCACACGCTACTTCAGACACTTCATGTCACTTCATGCTTAGGGGGAAAGGCCTGCTGAAAGTCCTCAGTGCTCCCATGGTGCCAGGGACAGGTTTACTTTTGGAGGGAGGGAGACAGTGTGGCAGAAAGACAAGACTACAAAGGAAGGACAGGCCCTGTGTAATTTTTCCCCTTCTATATGTCTTCCTTTTCCCTTGACACCCTCTTTCTCACTACGAAATTTTTCCTAAAGGCATCAGTGCCAAATTTTTCCCAAAATGCTTAAGGACACACTAAGCACCTGCCAGATGACTTCTGGTCAGACAAGTATTCAGAAGTTTGAACACATATCCTCTCTTTACAGCCACCAAATTTTTCAAATGGTCTGCCAGTGAAAAAGCCTTTGTAGAAAACACTCTGTACCAGTCCTGATGGGACAAACGCAGCTGAGAGCCTCCATGAGGCTGTCTGCCACCAAGGGCACTTCAAGGCACCTCTCCTGGATGTTTGTTGATTTATAGCAGTGTCCTAAAACCTGTGAAAATTCAATACTCCAATTCTATTGGGACATCTGAAAAGTCCATTTCCAGAGGCTTTCACTTCTGGTTGAAATACGGATGCTCAAAGGAGTGTATCAAAAAATATCTATTTGCACATTGTTAAGCTTCAATAAAATATTTTTGTTAAGCTTAGTTGGAATTTACAGGGTAAATGTAAAGAAGATTGAAACCTCTGAAATAAATTTCTCTACACTTTGAACTTAAGAAGTATTCAATGTGCAAGCAAGTGGAAAAGTGTGAGGGAGGGAGGAGGAAAGGAAGAATTTTTCTATGAAAAGCCTGAAAGGGAAATAATTTTCTTCAGTTAAAAAACATAAGATCATGCAAACCACTTGCTGGATATTATTATTATTATTGAGCTTAACACACTTATGAGCTCAAGTGGTTAGTCTGTGCTCAGTCTTGCTCAAGTTGGCTTTTTAAATGACTTTTAAACCAGTTGGCTCCGGTGTGACAACACTATACTGCAGCAGTAGGGTCTGCAAAGCAGATGTACTCCATCATTTAAAGTGTCCTGAAGGGACTAATAAAGTAATGCAGGAGAGGAGGAAACAGGAGGGGTTGTGCCACTGCTGGCCACAGCTGATGCAAAAGCAGAATTCCTCCCTGAAATCCGAATCATGTACAACAACTTTACAATGTTCAATGCTGTTTCATGCTCTGATTTGCATGCTTTTATTTATTTGCATTGCTTTGTATAAATTGCCAGCCCTTTAGACCTAAACAATCTGAAACTCAAGCTGTGAATCTTTCTGGCTCATAAATTTTGCCTGCCACAACACCTGCGCAACTCGTCTGTCTTGTCTTGGATTTTACAAGTGCATCCAAGGAACAGCACTGTCCCTGGACCAGAAACTTGTCGACACTTCTCCTGCTGATGTATGAGGCAAGACAGAATTCAATGCACACACTCTCAGCTGTGCTGGTTATGCAGCAGTAGCATACAGAAGGCATTTTTTTGTTCTTAAACAAATATGGCCACCATTTCCCATAAAGGGAATGGATTTTCTGAATTAGAAGATTTCCACAGTCACTCCTAAGAGCAAAAACTGCCCATGAGTTAAAAAAGAAAAGTATATATTGAAATTAGTTTAGATAAACTGTGGCACAGTTCATTGCCAGTAGATATTATGAATGAGAAAGGAATGCAGTTCTCTGTTTATGCTGTAGATTTTAGAAATCTAAGGAAAAATATGACAGGTGCTACTATGGCAGGAACTAAAAAAAGGAATATTTTTTTTCTCATTTATATGCCATATTGTTCTCTAACTTTCATTCTTATAAACCAAGTGGAAAATTTTAATCCAAAGTTCAGTAATGCTATTTTATACATCATAACCTGAATTACTGTGATATCACAAACAAACTGATCTTATGCAGTTTTTGCTACCCTTAGTTACAAAGTAATACAAAAACCCCAACCCTGTAAAAAACTTTCTCCTTAATTACACAGCTAGATTACAAAACTCAGTATTTGATCATATAGCTTTTTGAAATACAAAGAGACAGTTCTTTTCCCAGAAACTTACAGACCAGTACAAGATCAAATGAAACACAACATAAATACATAGCACTTCAGATCTTTGAGACTGTCCCCATCATCAACTACTTTATGTATTTCTGGAAAATCAGGCTTTAGATCATGGCAGCATTTTGTCTTCTCTCACACAGCTTTCCTCATGAGCTCAAATTACATGGCTCAGCACTGATACACACCTCTTAATGTCTTAAATAAAAATTGGCTCAGCTTTCATTCCAGCAAGAAATTAGTGCGTATAACTACTGGGGTTTACTGAGTAAACAAATAATTTTGCATCCTCCTAACCCAAGGAAGTATTTTTTGAATTAAATGGAAATAAAATCTTGAATAGGTAGGAATTTTTATTTTTTGCTTTTTAGAAATATAATCCTTGCCTTTAAAAGAATCTAAAGAATATACAATCTTTAAGATCCAAGAAACCTAAGAAATTGGAATGGATATTTTCATCATAACATGGAAATATGTGCTATGAAACCACCTACAGCAATGTCAGCACAGCAAGGACAACTGAAGGTTACATAAACACAATTCTGAAGAAATAATAAAAATAAAAGGAGCTAAAGATAGAAAACCCCCTCTTGTTCAATGGTACAAAAGGACACATTTCACATTTGAAATTCTTAAGAATGCCATGAAACAGAAGAAATATAATCAGATTTTAAAGGCTGTCTTTGAAAGGAAGGAAACTTTGAAAGTCCAAGAAACATTCAATTTCAGGTGAAGTCAAAAGCTATTGGAAATCTATTGCTGAAGAGTTGGTCCACGTTGGACTAACTACAAATGATGTTTGCCCAAGTACTGGAAGGGGGGTAAAGCCAGGAGCCTCTCCTGGGGGTGTTTAACAGCTGTGAGTCTAAAGGGGAGGGCAGAACATGGAGCAGTGATGAGGTTTTGGCCACATCACAGAAGCCTGCATGAGCCACAAACCAAGGTCACTGAGATCTAAGCAGGGAACTGCTTTCTAAGCAAAAGGTTTTATATTTTCCAATAACTCAATACCCATTCTGCAGTTTCTTGGTTAGAAAGTCCATCTTTATGACCACCTTCTGCCAAGTCTCTGTGATCTTAAACATTATGTGATATCTGAAAAATGAAACTGTTTCCCCAGGACCACTCTCTTCTGAGATCTGTACACACCACTCAGGCACCTCTTAACATCCAACATGACCCAGGCAATGGATCCACAGAGCCCATTCCCCACGGAACTGTTTGCAGGAGACAGCAGAGCCTGGGACAGCACCTGCACTGCCTGAGGGCATGGGAAGCACACGGGGTCCAAAGCAGGGCAGGGGTTACAGAGTTACAGGGCCATCGACAATACTCAAACAGGAGTTAAAAGATTTTAACTGTTTGTCAAAGATGAAGACTTTGAAAGAAGATGAAACCACCAGAAGTTAAAAGAATATTCAGAGGGTTCACGATGTAAAAAAAAATCTGCTAACAATAAGCTGAGTTTGTGTATTTATGGAGCACAGAAAGTGAAAGAGAACAGCAATTCCATAAAAAATGGAAATAAACTGGAAATGAGAAAAATAAATAGAAAATTAGTTAAACTGTTATTTTTTATGATGGTCTTTACAAGGATCATATTTTCTGATACAATGAACAAGAATTTATATAATGCAGTCAGCAGATAACAATGACAGTATTTACAAACCTGAATTCTTAGCATTCAGATAGACAATATAACATTAATATCATATACATGAAAGAAACTGAGAATACAAGTGAGAGAATTTGAGGATTTTTAGAAAAAGAAAATTTTTAAGGACAACAATATGTAAAAGATAACCCCCTTTTTAACCTAGTTTCACTGAGTATTACCAGTAGAAAATCTGGTGGAATCCCTTTTATTATGAGTTCTCTGTAGCATTCAACAAATGTTTAAAGATATCTACATACCAATACCTGATTTATAGTTTTGGAAACTGTTTTATCTAGTTTAAAATGTCAAAAACATATATATATATATATATATACACACATACACACACACATATATATATATATATACAGACAGCTACACAAATGCCCCAAGAAGAAATATTTGGAAATGTTTTTCAGTGTTTTATCTAAATAAGTGAACAGAGAATTAAATAAAAAAGATAAAGCACCAAGAGATAGGGTCTAAAAAGCTGTTTATCAAACAAAACATTTTAAGTTCATTCACTCACAAAAACAATTTACAGCATCACTAATGACAAACAAGATAGCATTTGTTCTATACTAAGAGAAAAATAGTGGAAAATGTTGTTAATATCCAGTACACAGTTAACCCTCAACTGGAATACTGTTCCCTCATCACCATTTAAGGCACAATATCCTAGAAAACATTTTGCTATAAATAGAGTATTCCAAGTTCTATGCCTACTTCTCTGAAGATAAACTATTTGAATTTACTCTCTGTGGTGGAAGAACCTGAGAGACGTCTTAAGAGAAATATTTAAATTAAGGACAGAAGCAGAAAATATCAATTGATGTTGGTGAAATGAGTCCATAAAAATGTAGTGCTTGTAACACTTACAGGAAGAGAAAAAAAAAGAAGCATGCCCAGTAATGATTAAACCAAGATATGAGGTATTTGCAAATACATCTGTATTGCTGCAGATAATTTCTTTCTATTTAAGAGTTTTTACTCTAGTAAAAGTCAATATCAAAATGACACAAGTCAGTTGTTACTTGTGGGGTTCTTAATATACACAAGGATAATAATTCCCTACTCTTTCTTTTTGTCAGCTACCTATAACTAAATTAGCAATAAGAAAGGGAAGTTTCTTGACCATGTAATGTTGCATTCATGTGTTTCACTTGCTTTAAAATTCCTCTGAGAAAGCGACTGTCCTCGGACAACTCGAAGTATCTACAAAGCAAATGAAATTTAGGAAGTACTATAACAACTAGAAAATGCTGTGAGGGAATATAATGGACATATCAGTAGAGGATAATTACCACATTTGAGGCATGTTCCTGTGAAATTCCAGAGAGAAAAGTAAGAACTTGTTATTTTTTTTTCATTTATTCAGAAAGAGAAAATGAAGTTATGTGAAAACATACAAGGATACTGGGAAATGAACAAAAGCTTTGTAAATATCATACATAAAATTTGCCCATCCAAAGAGAAGAAAAATTGTTACTGAGAGATGAGCTAGGAAATTTTAATTTAACTCAGTGATTGCAAAATGTCAAAAATTAGCAGGATTTCACAAGAAGTCTCCTATTCACCAACAAAAATAGATGCAGTATGGAAAGACTGAGAGAGAGCTACCTTCATTATTAGTAGTGCTCTTCACATCTCGATGGAGATGTAGAGTGATACAGAATTCATTTGCTGACTTTCAGCATGGCTATACAGGGGCTATACCATTAGTTTCACGTGGGGCTGAATTCTCTATAGGATGAAAATATACCCACTAGGCCATGTAGGCCTATTAATCTCAGGAAAGCAGTGCTAATAAAGGGAAAACAAAAAACCTCACACAAATAAAACCCACTAAAATAATAATCACCCAAAGCTACTTAGAATATTTATGAGGTTGACATGGAATCTGCCAAGCATTGAGATTTTGCAGATTTCTGGAGATGACTGCACTTTCTCATTCTGAAAGAAATGCAAAGCCATTAACTAATTATTTATGGGACAACCAATTATTTTGTACTGTAAATCTAAGACTGAACATCATGAAATACTTATTAGTTGAGCAAGCAAGAGAGTGGAGCAATTCCTTTTGGATTGGAATGAAGCCAAGGAGTTGAACGGAGAAGGCCCCTTAATAAGAATGATTCACTAACACAGACACAGTGATGCTCAGTTTACCTAGGCACTATACAACTGACCATCAGAATGTTTCAAGAGACAGAAAATAACCTTTACATTGTGACTGGGTTGAAGCAGAGGTATCTGGAGCTACAAGTACTCAGTTCTACAGTTTTTGAGAAACAACAGACAGTGATCGAAATTATAAAGTAAAAGAAGGATGGATGTGTTTTTGCTTTCAGAAGGTGCAGAGTACAAAGTCTCCAAAGTGCCCTGGGTGCCCTCCTTTCCTTGCAGTTGTAACACTGCTTTCCTGCTGCGTTGTTGACCTGGGCCATCTTAGATGTGTGGCTCTTGGCTAGACTCAAACATCCAAGTTCACAAAAGTTACTCTCTTGTAACTTTTTTTCTGACTTTCAACAATGAAAAAACCTCAAACCCAACAACAACAACAGAAACCAAATTAAAAAAATACAACTGCATTTACATCACATTTGCCAAGAAAAAAACAATAGTTGAAAAAGAGGTCTGTATTCAAAATTAATGTTTGAGGTAAGTCTTTGGGAAGGTATAACTTAGTGATAACCCATGCTTTATTCTGGCATGAAAGCCAGAGCCACAGTGCCCAGTCTTTCAAATGGGATGTTCAACATCACATGAAAGGTACCTACTTCAGATCTTCCATCATGACTGGGTAGCCAAGCAAAACTGCCCCTGCTGCACATGAGCATTTTATCCTCTAAACATGCTAATCTCATGAACATACATCCCACAGGTGTATACATCACCAGGATCACATCTCAGGGAACCCAGCAGGGGAAGACAGCATGAATGGAGGAGAGTTGCCACAATGATTTATCTGGTCCATAATCCCACTGCCTCAGGCTAGTAGCACACGGCCAGACTGAATTTTTTTTTTTTTTTTTTATGAGCCTCATGCAACCTTGTATTAGCTGGTAAATCTGAACACAAACCTTAAAGCTTGGATGAGAGGTGTGGACAAAAATGCAAAAACCCTTTCAGTTCACTGCTACTCCTGAAAGAAATCCATTTGAAAATCCAAAATCAATGTAATTTAACCCTAAAAGGATTGATTCATGTTTCCTCTCAGTAAGATCAGGCCTTTAAGCAGCAGAGGTTAATAACAGATAGTGTTGCATATTTCCACTAATGTTCTCTGGTTCCTCATTTTTTAACTGATATCCATAAAGAGGTCACAGCAATAAACTGAGATGATTCTCCTTCTATGCCAATTACTGAGATGCTGGGAGGATCCTTTTCAGACTATAATTGTGATTTTCCTTCCTGCCTCATGCAAGACACTTCTATCTTTGCTGAGAGGCTTCAATACAGGTTCATAGCACAGATGTAGAAACTGAGTACGAGTCTTAACAGAAATCTATAACAAGAAGAAATTAGGAGAGAATAACTTTTTGCACTGGATAAAATGTAAATGATCCCTTGAATCAACCCCACTGCAAAGGTGATCATGTTTGTACCCTGGCTTCTTAAGAAGAGGAATGAATACAAAAAGATCTTTTAACTATGGATTTAAAGAGTGCCCTACTCTAATAACAAGGCACAAACAGCCTCTTTTATGTGGACCAAATACCCTAAGACAAGTTCTAATTACCTGTGTTCGGAGATACAAAATCTGCCTCCCAAACTTGAGGACAAAATGGGATCTTACAGACACCTTGTGCATAGTTGAGTGAGTTCAGTTAATGGTTCAGTGACTTTTTCCCCAAGCTGTACGATGCTATACCTGCATCTGAACTGTACTCTGGTAAATCAAAGCCCTTAAGATAGTCACTTCCCAAATAATCCTTGTGACTAAATGCCACCTGACAACCACAATCATGCGAGAAACATAGTAGACAATCTTTTCACATGGATATCTTTTCTTCTTCAAGAAACTATGAGCTGGTTCGTGTCCTTTAAGAAAGCATCAAAAGTTATAGCCATTAAAATCCAATTTCAGTGTTAACACTTGAAACAAGAGATAACAAGAAGTAATCATGCTATCTTATCAAGATCTCTGTTTTGATGTACATTGTTCAGGTTGAATACCCAGTACATTTCTATTTAAAAATTAAAAAAAGAAGCAAAAAGAAAATTATTTTCATTTTATAGCTGTCATTCTTTACCAAGTAACTTTCTGTATCAAGCAGGCTCTGTAAGAATATTTGATTTCATTGCTGGATCTAATGAGATGTCCTCTCTGAGACAAGTGGGAATGTGACCATGGAGCACACAGGCTTATACTGACAAAGCCAGCCTTACCAAGTCCTTGCTGTTCACACTCTTTCCATTGGGTGTTGCTATGATATTAAACAGATTACTGCTGGGACTCAAAGTGTGCACACAGAAAGGCAAGCCAAAGGTCAAAGTTCTCTACCTATGTTGCTCATCCTATTGTTCTACACAGCCAAAGTTTTTTTGTACTTGATAAAGTTGGTGGTGTAATTCATTAGTTGGCGCTGAGAAAAATTGTCAGTGACTGCTTTTGAAAAAGTAGCCTTAAAATGGAGTCTTGCGGCTTATACTAAAAGCTTTATATTCTTTCATGAAGGTGATCTGACTAAAATTAATATGTACATTGCAGCATTCAATTACTGTACACTGTAGCTGTGCAGATGGCTTTCTTTTCATTAGAGTATTTAGTATATCTTCTGCATAAAGAACCAGGCAATGAATAAGAAGAAATTTAATGAAAGTAACCAAAAAAGGAAATAGTTTAAAGAAAACTAGGGGGGAAAAAAAAAAGGAGAGATAACTTAGGACACAACTCTTGCAAGTATTTCCTGCTCATATAATGCAGCTCTTCAGAAAACCCAGAGGAGAAATTCTTGCAAATGTGTGGCCTTGGAGAGGCCATGTCAAGCATTGAGTATCAAGCAACCGACCGCTAAACTTTGTGCAGTGATGAACACACAGATGATAGCTAAAGATTTGAAAAGCAAAATAATAGCTGGAACTTGGCTTTCAATGTGGCGTGGACGCACCAGTGAATGTGTGCTAAGGGTATTGTGAGAAAGTATCAGGATTTCATTAAGTTATGGCAAGAAAAATTTATATAAAATTATTAAATATTTGTAATATCCTCTGTACTAACAGCTACTGCTCTTAATACAGGTAACTGTAGCTAGCAATACTAAGTGGTAACTGTGATGAATATAAACCTTCAACAACCTGAAATACTGATATTTTATAATTGATAATGAAGCTGCTAGACTTATATTCTCATATAAGTTATATTCCTAGTTTGTTAGAAAATCATTAGCATTTAGTTATGTGGCTTCTATACTAACTGGGGAAAAAAACAAAACCAAAAAATCCCCAAGCATTCAAAAGGAAAAAACACAGTGAGACAACATGAATTTTATATGTTCTTAAATTTGTTGCTGTCAGGCATAAATGCTTAAAACATACAAACCTGGGTAAGAAGAAGTTGCTATGGGTCTTAAAGGATAGGCTTCAGCTAGGGAAGTTATCCACCCTCTTAGCAGGGGCAGTCATTTAAGCCACTCTCAAGATAAATTCCAGTAGTTCAGTATTCCAAATTCTTCAGTGAATTTTAAATTTTACAATAATGGCTAGACTTACCTGGTAGACCAGGTGGGGTTTTCAGATATTTGCCATTAAAATGTTGAATTACTACTTCACATTTTTCTGTAGACTCCATTCTGGAAAAGAGAAGAGAGTGGGATATGGGTAGAGGCAATATGTACTAGGGGGGAGCTATGGAAGCACTCAGTCAGCAAAAAAAAAAAGAAAAACATAGCAGAAGGAGAAAAAAAGGACAAGCACAGATGCTGAGAGAAATCTTCAAAGCTGTTATTGCTGATTTCTGCAGAGGAACTGGTTGAGCCCATTAGGACAGAGCGTGGCTCCCGAGGAGGACCTGCCACCCTCCCCGCCTGCAGCTGCGCTCCCAGCTGTGTGTGAGCCACAGCCCTGCCAATGAACAGAGCCCTTCTGGCTCCGGGGCATCACCCTGAACAAGGACACTCTTTATGCTCTCACGTGCTGCTTGGAAAAGCAATGGATGCGTTTCCAGACTCCTTGTGCGCTCAAAATAACTTCAAATGGCTTAAAGAAATGAATTGCAGGATTTGGAGAAGAACATGGAGGATTAAGCAACAATTATTAAGGATTAAAATGTTAAGAAAACAACCTGCAAAGACAAACTTTATAGTAAAACCAAAGGCAATGCATATATGACTATTACGGGGAGCTATGGAAGCACTCAGTCAGACAGTAATTTATGTGTAACACTGGCAGGAGAAATGCCTTACTGTTCATTTTCTATGAGTTCAGAATAACTTTCAGCATTGAGACATTAAAGCATTAACAGTAAATTGGTAAATATAATTTTGAAGAATTGTTAGGAATACAAAGTTACTAGTCAAATCCCAGCCATGGTTATACCACATCTGGGAACTCACCATTATTTCACATCTTCTAAATTAACTGCATACAAGTCCAGAAAAAGAGTTAACTTTGCTACAGAGGGGGTTTAGAAACTTTGAAAAGAGGAAAGAGAAAAATTGAAAGCTAGTAATTTCCTAGAAAAGTTGTATTTAAAAATCATGTTCAATGCTCCTTCAATACATCCGTACCTACCTCCAGGTATTCTCCACAAAATAACTCTGCTGACATATATATTGCCTACTTCTCACCAGTCTAGATAATTTTAAAATTAATTTATCCACTACCCTTCCTGTCACACAGTTTGGGGAAAAGAGTGGTTCACATACAGCAGCAGTTTGTCTCTCAGGATACAATTTTGCGGGAGTCTAAAGGACCACACCACACTACCAACTAAAACCAAAACAACCCAATCCAAAAAAACTGAAAAAAAAAAGAAAAAAAAGATACTGCTCTCCCATTTAATTCTTTGAGGAAGTCAGTCTATTGTCCAATTGTTTCAGGTGTTTCAAGTGAAGTTATTAAAACTTTCCCCTTCCAGGTTGTATCACTGTGTATCATGTGGGCTGGGCTATTACAACAAGCACAAAGACAGCGACTTATATTGTTCACTTTGGCTTCATTCAGATTTAACTAAGCGAATGTCTGCGCTGAGCCTTTAGAGACTCTTGTCTCTGAAAGAATAAATGCAATAAAAGTCTGTTTTCTGTAGCTGCAGGCACTTGGTGTCAAACCATGTTATGTTGCACCACACAGCAGTGACAATTTCATTTTAATACATGGGGTACATTTTAACAAGCCAAAGCAATCCCTGCAAAGAATGCAATATATAAGCTGCCAAATGAAAGAGACTCAGTGCACTTCATGCGTTTTATGTGGGAAGAGAATAAAAGTGAAACCCACAGTGTTCTGGGATAAAAAGCCCATAATTCGAATAGCACTCTGAAAAAGAATGTGCACATTTTCCTCTCAAGTTTCACAATTAATGGCTCTCAAATGCCATTGCTGGCTATCTGTAATCTGGCACACGCTTCGCTTGAAACCGACACTGGCATTATCGACTCAGCCTGAAAAGGCAGCACAATAGACAAAGCCTTCTATACATGCTCCCCTCAGATGTGTTGCTGAGTAACAACTGCACCCATCCTTTGCCCGCCCCACCTGAGCCCTCCTGTGCTTTCTGCAACTTCTGCCTGTGGGGGTGGCCTTATCCCCCCAGCCGGGCAGAGACTGGCCAGGCAAACACTTACTAACCAGGAAGGTGTCCACCCCAGGGCCACCAAAACATGAATTACAATTGTCCAAATACCCCTTTTCTTAGAAATAACCCTTTCAAATTGAGTTCTCCAGGACGATTAGCTCACTGACTGACTGAGAAAAATTAGGGGTACAGAGCAACTCGATACATCAGCAAAAGGGATACATCAGCAAAATTATCTGATTCTTGCCATAATAAGACCCTGGTTTTAGTTTAGACAAAATTCTGACCAACATCAACCACTTAGGTGTCAATGCCTGTGGCAGGCACCTACACATGAGTTGAACCTATCCACACATTACTCCTCTTGTTTTATTTATCCATAAAGATGAGCCGTATCTGGGCAGAGGCTCTAAAAATACACTGGTCCATATTAATAAATTCCTCCTACTTTTCTTTCAGAAAGCTGTGGCACTCCTCTATTGTACAATGTGCTTTGAATTATTCTTATATGAGATAGCAATGTTTCAAAATGTTGCTT
Organism: Thryothorus ludovicianus; assembly: GCA_013397245.1. Lineage (NCBI taxonomy): Eukaryota > Metazoa > Chordata > Aves > Passeriformes > Certhiidae > Thryothorus > Thryothorus ludovicianus. Next base: position 17,734 of record VZTB01008920.1, on the reverse strand, counting down.
GAGACTGGTATTTAATAAAAATATCACTAATGGAATTGTTACATGCTAAAAGATTTTCTGCAAAAGAATGTCAGCTGAGCATAGGTAAACTTGGGAGAAGAACACATTTAAATACATTTTTTAATATTGCCATTCCTTTCACAGTTGATAGAATGAAAACATGACATAATATTCTGGATAAAATATAAAGATCCTAGATGCTTCAAAACCTTCTACTGAAAGATATAGATATTCAACACTCCTGTTGGAAAGGGAAGGAAAATAGCTTCACATGATAATAGAAATTTGATTGTGATTACATCATTTGTGAAGTATCACTTTCAGATTCCTTTCAACTGTATATTTTTGGTGTTGATCCTAAGAGGATCTAAGATAATTTATGTTCAAATGCAATTTGGAGATAACTATAATGCATCTGAATAGTATTTTGAACCAGTAAATGCACTGCAGAAAAAAAAATTATCAAAGCCATAGGCTTTTGTAATTTTTTAAAAGGTATAGATAATGATGTAAACCCAAAGAAACTAATAAAACCATGACAATTTATTTTTACCTGTGTCTATATATCTCCTAGTTCTGGAAACTAAGTTGTAGGGTTCCCAAATAACAAGTAATGAGACTGTCTATATTCTATCCAGTTTGAAAAGAAGTAAATTTTTAAAAATCCAAAGAATGTTTTTATGATTTTTTTCCTAGCTATATTTTGCAAACTAAAGATACTTCAATGTGAAAGGCAAAAGAAAAAAAAAATCCAAGGAAATACAAACAGTGGATGTTTAAACAAACACCAGAACCAAGTAACTTGATGTTCAGATCTTGCTATTAAATACTTTATTTCATTTAAAAACTGTATATTATTCTATTATT
>VZTB01008920.1:0-16523 GCA_013397245.1 Thryothorus ludovicianus | reverse complement strand
TAATAATAATAATAATAATAATAATAATAATTTTTATATATCCAGTGTAAATACTTAAAGATGAAATTGTTATTACCACATTTAAGTTATGATCAACATAGGAATATTTACATTTGAAAGAGTGGGAATAATAAATCTTTGAGAACAATGTTCCCTTACTATATAAAGCATTTTGCAAAGATGGAAGCAGGTAGGTAGTATATTATACAGTGAGGGGAGCCCAAAGAATGGAGACCATAGTTAGAATACACACCAGAGAACTGAATTTCTTTAGCATATCAAGAGGACAACTAGAGGGGCACTGATAGCACTGCCTAAGTGCCTTTGTGGAGAGAATAAACTAGGGAGTAAAAGGACTTCTTTACTCTTCCTGAGAAAGTTGTGACAAGAACATGATAAATTCAAAAGAGAAATTAGGCAGAAACGTTTAACTGCAAGGAAGATGATCCACTGGCAAACATTAGATAGAAAAGAGGTGGTGTTTTTTTTTTTCTGGCTGATGTCTTTGAATAATTTCTGAAAGTCTTATTTTAGTAAGACACAGGCATTATCTCAGTATTAGGTAACGGGTAGCATTTCAACTGCTTATGATATAAAAGATGTAAGGCAAAATGATCTTCAGGTCTCAAATACTCTAAAACTACAAGAGAGTCTTGATTAGCATGAGGTTTCTTACATTTTTCATCCTTCCATGGAAACACATTCACTAGCTATTAATTTATTTTGCTAATTTAATTCCAGACATTCTGCTGTGGCTGCAACCTGTGATTTCCTCCTCCCCTAAAACAGATTTGGGTGTTTTATCTCCCCAACTTTTCACTTGTAAGAGATTGCTTCAAGATGTTTGTGCTTTTTGGTTTGGATCCATTTTATGTTGGAAAAAAGCTATTCCCTTTGCCACTCACAGCCTAAGGAGACATTTATTTTGACAAGTTCTCCTCATCGCTCACAAATTATATCTTTTCCCAACATGTCTTGCCTGTATATTCTTCAACTGTCTGCTTGAACAACAGGAGGTTGTTTACTTTCTCAGATAAATATAAAAAATATACAGAAAGTACTTTTTTCTTCTGAGATGTTGTTCATTCTATGCCTTGCAGCATCACCCATTTCTCTCCATAGAGAAACCTCTTTGAGTCAGAAGAAATAACTTCATTACACCTATATTATGCTGAAAATCTCTGAAAGATGCACAGCTACCTTTAAGGAAAAAAACAGATAGAAATTAAAGGCTCATCTCTCTTGTTTTACTTCAGTGGAAACTTGAGCATAACCATTTCTACTGAAATCCATGCAAAGCTTCTATAAATAGAATAATGATCTTGTGAGGACTCAAAATCTCATTTCCTAGATTTTGTTGCTCTCTTTCAGTTGCTGAGTTGAATATTGTTTCCAAAGACTAAATTTAATGTAAAATGTGGACAAGCAGGAGTTAAGTTTAGTAAAAACATAGGCAGAAGAAGAAAATCAACCCATTGGAAGCTTTTCCAGAAGAATAAGGTAGGGAATAGATCAGAAGGAAGCCCAAACTCCCAACAGCAGTGTTTAAATGCCTCACTACAGACCCCCCCAGCCAGGTAATGAAGGGCTGGAAGCATCTCCCTGATGTGTACCTTTGCTCTGAGGTGCCAGCTAATTGAGAATCTCTTGACTTTGGTCATTTGCTGGGAACAGCATCATAACATTCTTTTATGACCATTTGTGTTGTACAAATTTTCTCGTGTTACTGGTAGAGAATTGTACGAACACACAGTCATTTCCAGCTAGACCGAGGCTGATTTATGCTACTGTCTTCACAGTCTCAGGTTAAGTATCATACTGGTGCCTGCCAGCAGTGCAATACTTGACTGTCTGACTGTCAGCATTTCCATCATAAATTTCTGTTTTCAGAAGCTTATGACTTTGTTGTAAAATGTCGCTTGTGGGAGGAATCTTGCAAGGTCATTTTAAGTTACAAGACAGCAAACAAAATAAAAAAGTTAGTGATTTCTAACTCCTTCTTTGCACTTTATCATTTAAAAGGACCTATAAAATGCTTGTTCTGCTGTTCAGCTGAGTGTGACAAACCTGTGGATGATATTATTAATACTACTATGTCTTTAGGGAAGATACTTAAATAATACTTGAATGGTATTTCATTGTGGGGTTATAAAAAGCAATTTTTATTTCATTGATTCAGTGGTACCAGTTAAGTCCCTCCCAATAATCTCCCTGCTCCCTTCTCCAAGCCCAAGGAGTGCTTCAATTAAACTCGCAGTACCTCTTGGCTTGGGTTATGCAAATTGCTCAGCCAAATGATCTGATGGCTCCCAACTTTCCAGCTTCCTCCCTCATCACCTTTCAGAGGTGCATATTCATTTTCATCTTATGGAGTCCCATTGGTATTTGTCTAGGGATCCTGATCCATCTGCTCTTCCCTGGAGTTTGCTTCTCTCTGAAAGTGCAGCTTCATGCCTGTCAATTTTCTTAGGGATGTACAAAGTCCACCAAAATTTTTCTAGATTGCAACAGCAGATGGAAGTGTGAGTGTCTCAGAGATACATCCCCACAGAGATGTCCCTACCACCCTGTAGTGTTGCTCTGAGGCTTTTCCAGGGAGGCCTTTCAATGGAAATGGATCACTGCAGGCATTGGAATATTTTACAGGTATCACACAAAGTCTTTGGAGCATGTTTGGGATTTTCCAGTTTCACCTGAGATATTCAATTATAAAGCAATTTCCTGGGTAAGACAGAGGATGTGACAGATCATTCTTCTGACTAAAAGTAGGAATGCTCCTTATAATATCTAAGCCTGTACTACCATCCCAGATAATGGATTTATTCAAGCTAAATTATAGCACCTTTTCAATCACCTTCAATTAAACCCTTGAATAAGGAAGAACAAAGCACTTTTCCTCTTCACAAATGCATCCCTAAACTACATGAATGTTCTTTATCCCCTGGCGCTGCTGACACTTCTGTCTCCAAATAGCAACATCACTGATCCTCAGAAATCTGTCTTTAAATATTCCTCCTTTTATTTAGCAAAAGAGCACCACTGCTTTGCAGCTACTGTGATTTTGTCATTCCTTTGTTTTCTCCCACCTTAACATCTGGAACTCATCCTTTGTGGGCCTGTGGAAAGCCAGGTCATGCAGCATGTACAGTTACCTCTTTATCAGTGGCAACACTTCTCCAGGATGAAGATAAATATTTCCCTCCATGCTCTCAATACCTTCCCCTACCCAGTAATTCCAGCCTCCCTCAAAGACCTTCTTACTATCTCTGATCTACTTTTTACTCATACCATCAACAACCCTTCCAATATTGTTTGCCAAATTCATAAGATATCAACTTTAAAATTATATCTTAAAATAAGTCTTCAAATCCAGTTTCTGTGGATTTCTTTCCGGTTTTTTTTGTTTTGTTTTGTTTTTTTGGGGGTTTTTTTGTTTTGTTTTTTTGTTTTTTTTGTTTTACCTTGTCCTGTTTTGTTCTCTTTCATCTTGCTGATTTTTTTTTTTTTTAAGGATGAAGGACTACGATTTTGTTCTAAGATCTGAAGAATACACTTACACTTTTAAAATGAAAGATCAGCTGCTGAAATTATTAGACAACTCCCAGCAGCAGGTATTTAAGAGAAACACCTACAAATTTAAGTGGTGTGATGAAATTCTGTAAAAGGGCAACACGGTGTCATTCCCTCTTGTAACAAGTAATCTTACAACAGACTGAACTCAAAGCTTCACATCCAAAGAAGTGCCTCCTTTTTGCCAATATCCTACTTCTTGCAGTCATTTCTGTCTCTTCCTGGTTCTTCTTATTTCTCTCTCTGCTCTAGGATAGGCTGTATTTAGTCTCAGCTTCTGATTGCTGGCGTCACCAGAAACTCCCCTGCCAAAAGACCACAGCAGTGCAAGCCCCATGGAATGCCAGCTCCCACACAGAGTCTGAGGGCTGGTAACATGGCCTTGAAGAAAAAAGCATGGGCTAGGGGTGAGGCAGAGGCAGACGTGCAGAGTTTATAGCATGGATTGGCTTTTATGAAGCCACAGTCCAAGTCTAAAGTTTCCCTTCTCTGGCCCCTTGCTCATAACTCTCCTCCCCAAAATCCCCTCTAGGGAGTACCCAGGCACAGTTGGCTCAGGTCACAGTGAAATGCTCTGGAATTATTTGGGAAAGTCTGTTCAGTTGCTTTTGAAGGATGCAAAAGAGAGGAAATTGTTTCATGTCTTAACTTTCACTCAGAGCTAGTTTTGCATGCACATACTCTAAAGGAGGTTGTTAATGTCACCAGACATAACTAAGAGAATTTTGATCCAAGAACATTTGAAGTTCTCCCGGTTATAAATGATTAAGTAGTCACCTGCAGTACAATCAAACTGCTAATCAGATGCATTTAGAATAAAATCTGACAATAACTGCCCACCTTCAGTCTTTACTTCTGATTGCTTTTTGAATGAATATACTTATTTTGAGATTGAATTTTTCCATGATTGGGTAGACTCAGAAAGTGACTTTTAATCATCACAATATGTAATTAATAACTTTGAAACATCACATTTCAAAATTGTTGGATGCTGCATATGTAAATTTAACTTTTACTCTGGTGCTTCTGTGGCTTTGTTTAGAGATATGCTAAGCATCATGGTACTTTCCACAGGCAGGAAAGATATACTGTGATAAAAAGTCCCAGATCAGAATAGCCAGGATCCTCACCTGGGATGCTGATTTGAACTTCTAAAATCTTATTTGGACTGAAAATCCAGTTTCCATCCCCTGCCTACACTGCGTTGCTACCCACTCAACATGTGCTTACGCCATAGGTACACTAGAATGAAATCTTCATGACTACAAGCAAAGATAAAAAAATAAACAACCTGTTTGGTTTGATATACAGGAAAAAGATATCAGATAGCACTTCTTTACAAAAAGAAAGTCAGTTGGTCATGTAATTATTGTATTGATAATTCTGCAGACAGGAGTCAGCATTCAACTATGGTTCTAAATTCCTGGATTAACTTCAGTCTCACTCAAATCACTGGGAGATCTGCTGTATCTTTGATGGAGTGAAGGTTTTATCCCACTACCATTTCCATGGAGAATTAGATAACCTACAAGTTAGATCATTGAAAGGTTCCTGAAATATGTTCCACAATTAAATACATTTTCACAAAGTAAGTCAATTTTCAAAAATGTGAGTTTATCCATGACTTATACTAATCCATATTTAGTGAGCCAGAAAAAGTCATGTTATTATCTGCAAGAATGCACAAGGAACAGTGTGCCCTCTTTCAGCACAAATGTTTTGCCTTTTCCCATTTGAATTCAGACAATATTATCTTAACATTTTTTGCGCATGATGACCTTTCACATCAAGGGCAGAGGTAGCACTACCATGTCACTTTTCTTGAAAGCTAACTTTTTATCACACAGTACCTCATTTCACTTAGTGGTATTATGACATTAACAGAAGTGCCATGATGTACCAAGATATGATGGATTTCAGAGATACTTGCAAGACGAAGCAGTAATTTTGCCTCCTCTACAAAGCATAACATTATGAATATTCTGTAGAAACAAAGATCTGGGATTTTTTTCCCTTTTCTTTTGAAGCAGAAGACTGATTTGCAGCAGAATTGCAAATTTCTCTTCTTATTTGTTTTTTCAATACCTTTCTATATATAGCACTCTATTTTCTTGGCTTCAGAAAAGAAAACTATTTGATTTGAGAATGTTTCAAGCTGAAGAGAATCTATGTAAATATTCCCTGAGAGTAAACATGGAGCCTTGTCTATCTGTACTAACAATGAAGTACATGGTAATAATATGTTGCCCATTCTGTCTAAAATGTCTGACTATTCCATCAGGGCTTGTTCTAGGTAAATATTTCTTCTTAAGCTCTTTTCACAGCTGCTGTGCAAGGAAACTGCCACTTTCAAGGAAGACACGTTTCTTCAGTTATGGCTCCTACCCTTTGCTCTTCCAGCTGCTAAGTTTACCTTCTCCTGTTGCAAAATCTTTGTCAAATATTTAAACAGTTTCATAGAATGGCTTGGGTTGAAAGGGACCTTAAAGACTTATCTAAACACTCTCCAGACTTCTTACAGGACCCCTTCAGGTATTGAAAGACTGCAATAAGTTCACTCCAGGACCTCCTAAGCATAGGTTTCTTTACCAAGTGTGTGCTTTTTGCTGTAGGACATTTATTATTACCTGGGCTTGATCTCCAATGGATAGCTCACTCTTTCTACCCATTTTTATTTACATATACCTACATAGAATGAACCGTTTTATGGAGCAAGGAAATGAACATCCTTCTGCACTGACATTCCACGGTGGAAAAAACAGATACAATCTGAGAAAGGTGCCACTCTGCATCCTCCATAGCTGTGAGAATTCACAGCTACAGAACAGACAGCATTTGCAAAGGAACAAAGGTGAAAAAATGTGCATGAATCAAAGTAAGAGTAAAGGTTTCACCTGGCAAAGCCGACTCCTCTGCTGACTCCATTTGCATCTCTTAATATTCTGGTGGAAATAACATGTCCAAAGGGTTTCAGCATGTTCTCCAGTTCCTGCTCATCCATGGACACAGGTAAATTTGAGATGTATAGATTTGTGGGATCTTGCTCTTGTTGCTACAACAAAATAAAGAGAAATATTCTCAGTTAGGCTTAAAACAATAGAATAGCTTATGGCTCATGCAATAAGGGCTACTCAAAATACAACCAAGCCAAGAATTCAAATCCGGATTAGAAAAAAATCCGGGTAATCTTTTCATGAAGGCAACATATTTGCCAAATTTCTGCAGACTCATGCATGTGCTCAATTCTGTGCATGATTGCTCTTATTGAACTCCGTGACACTACTCATTTATAGAAAATTACTCTCATGCAAAAGTGTTGTTGGATTTGTGTCCTAATTTAGCAAAGAGATTGTGAAGAAAACGTCATTTCCACAAACGTGCTAATGTTAACATAAAAAAAGAACAAAAATTCAATGTATATTCTAAGCAGATGTGCTTTCCAGCCTGAACATTTCCCATTCAGCCTTTCCATCATGAAAAAGGTTGGTTGAAATCACAAACGCTTTTCATAGTATCTTTTCCTTTTCTTTCCCCATCTAAAATGTCTTTCTTAACAATAAGCAACAAGATCTAACTGGGCTGGAGGCAGGAGGGGGGGTCTGCAGTTCAATCTCTGGTCCTGGTGAGATAGGTCACATGCTTATTCTGAGACTAAATCAAAAAATCTCATAAAACAAAGCCTGTAGCATGAATAATTGAAAAAACAAATTTGAAAGCAGCTTTCTTGATCTATTTCAGATCTTTAGGCTAAACTTTCCATTTTGGTAATCACTCCAACTTGTATTCTTGCTTGCTGAATTACTGCAAAGAAACATGAGACATAGATGCCATATAAAAAATAAGTTTATTAAAGCAGTAAAAACCTCCTTGTCTACAGACAACCGGGTCTTAATTGCATTAAGTCAATTTAGTTATGCCCTTACAAATTTTCATGGCTCTGCCCATTTTCATTGATACAAGCTTTACATAATATCTGATCACCTGCCAGTACAAGCCTGACTGGAATCAGGCATTACTACATAATTTCAGCTAATGTTAAACAACCAAAAATATAAGATGCAATCATTATACTGTGCAGTAATCCAGACAACACTTTCTTCGAGAAAGTTCTCTGAGTTTTTAATTCTTTTTATTACATATTTCAATGGGCAGAATTAATTTGTACTTTTTCAACACTGAGTTGACAACAGCAATATCCTTTTTTTGCTGAGTTGTCCTAAAATCAGATTAATAACCTTGCAGCAGCACTGCAACCTTGCACTGTTATGAAATTACACACAGTCCTACAGCCATCTGCCCTGGTTTAACTAAACTAGTTTCAAATTACACTCCCTTAAAATCAGTGAGGATGTGCCTCGTCAAAAACAATCGTGCATTCTGTTTCAAGAAGATGTATGAAGATAGGACAGAACCAAGATGTCTGCTCTATCATTGCCTTGTACATTCAAGGTCTCAATATTGGAAAGAGAAATTGCTTCAAGCTGTGATTCACACACACCATCTTTGCAGGGACAAGAATGACTAAGGTAAATCTGATGTAGCCAAACACCAGAATCAGAAGCTGAAGAAGGTTTTTAGCTTCTCTTACCCAGGCTCAAGGGAAATTTTAGCCCCTTTAAATGAGACAAAAAACTGCAAATGGCTACCCCAAAAGATCCAAAATCAGGAGGCATGTAATATTTCTATACTGTTTAATGTGGGTGCTTGTCCAAAGGACATGCTGCCTAATGACCACTGCATTCTAGCTTTGCATCTCCAGACTCAACACAAAACAACACATTATTGTGCATGAATGAATTCTTCACAGTTTTACAAAACATAAATAAAAGACCAAAGTAGGCATATTTTCAAGCTGCTGTCCATAAGAATATATCCAGTTATTACCATGTCTTAGAGTAAGGGGCAAAAGAGAGGAGAGGAACACCACACACATGAACACTGAACTTACTGCAAATTCAACTGAAGTTGCAAACCTCAAGTCTAGAAAATCCTTCTTTCTCTTTCCAGTATCTTTCCCTGCAGTTATCTTCTTTCCCTAACTTCTTTCCCTGAAGTTATCTTCTTTCCTCTCACATCAATTTACATTTATACACATCCAAAAGGTAGTTCCTCTCCAGTAACCAAAAGATGCTAGTGAGGGGTCAGAACTGCTACAGTACTGACAATGGAAGGAAAATCATGCAAACAGTCCTGAGGGAAGGTAATCAAGAAAAGAAAAGGAATATGAGCTTCAGATCACACTTTTAGCATTGGGAAAAGCAAGGAGACAAGAATGCAAACCATTTTTTTTCTCTCTCGTTTTTTTTCTTTACATTTTTCACCTTGTCTGTATGCAAACAAATTTTCTAAGTTTTATAGATTGTTACTTCCCCCCTTATCCACCTTCAAACCCCGAAGCCACACAAAAAAAATGAAAGATGTAAGAATTTGGAAACATCTTCATTGTTACTAAGGACTTTGAAAGGGTGAGCAAAAGAAGCAGGTAAAGCAGAGGCATTCAACAGCAAACTGAAGCAGAAAGTTTTGCAATTCCAATTGGCGCAGTTCTTCAAAAATAATTCCATTATTATGCAAACCTCTACCTATAGATTGGTTAAGGGCTTTGAGTAATCCACCAATCAATGCTCAAGGACTAACATCTCTTGCTAATATTTAGAAAAAAAATATGCTGATGAAATCCCTGTAGCCAAAGACCAGACTAATGTGGAAAAGTGAAGTTATGCATCAGTAACTTCACGACAGCCTCTGCTTTCACTGAAGCAACTCAGTCCCACAGCACATTAAAATGAGAACTCTTCCTTTGACTACTCAGTTTTCAAGCTGAGGCAAACAAATAAAATAAATAAGAACCGTTGCCAATGTGTCTCAGTTCTGAACCAGGAACACATAACCCTTTTAACTGTGCTGGAGATTAAATGTCGTTGTTTTAAATATCCGTGGAAAGTTAGCTACACTCTGAGGATGAATGAAAGACTAGCAGACCATAGTCACTCTTTCACAGGGATTTGCCAAGCCTATCTTTTATCAATGTGATAAATAAATGCTGCAAACAGAGAGAGATAGATGAGGCCACTCATGCTACCTCCACAGCATAACAGTGTTTTCTAAGAAAGGAAAAAATTCACGTTATTTTTCCTTACTATACAAATATAACATTTAGAGAAATACTCCTTTCCCTTCCAGAGAAATATCACTCCACAGAAGCCATACATCACACAACCAACTGAAACAAGATGAAATGCCTTCCCAGTAATACAGCCTGGAGCTGAGCAGGCTTTACAGGGGTGGTGTGGAGCCCAGCTGCCCTATCACTGTGCAGCCAGACCCCACTGCCACCTACCCTCGTGAGTCCCTGTTTCTCAGGCTTGGTCCCACTCCGAGCCTCTGGCACTGATGCCCCTTGTGTTCTTTTTCAGTTGTGCAGAGATCTCTGATGTTCAGCGTGGAAGCCCAAGCCTTTTCATCCCAGATTCCCCAAGCTCCCAAGTGAAATATTCTCTTCCCCATCCCAGTGCCACTGCTGAGCTTTTCACTGTCAAAGGTAAGTGTCCTGCTGTTCAAAATGTGCCTATTTGTTGACAAGATAAGCTTAACCAGAACCATAAGTCTGAGCACCCCATGAACTACTTGCCTTACATAATCCTAACAGTTGACAGCTCAGTTTTTGCCTTCAGTGAAGGAACAGCTCCCAGGGTTGCAGAACTGATGGTGGTGTTAGCGTCTGGATCAGGCTCCCTGTGGTTCAATTAATTCTCTCTAAGACTTTTCACTCGACATTAAAAAAATGCTACTTCCCACCTTGGGCCACTAAAATCCCATTTATTATTGTTTCTAGTCCCAAAATGCACTGGCTGACCAGTCATTAGTGAGAGAGTTGAAAGTCTTTTGTTTGATACTGAAGGTCACTTCAGAACTGCATCCTCCTCCTATGCCCCTAGGAGTCTGGGCAGGAACCAAAAGGGTGGGTGGCGGAAAGCCACACGCTCACCACAAACAGCTCCAACAGCACCATGACTTGGATGCCCTGCAGCTGGAGACTTGGAGCCAGCACCGTGGAGCCACCAGCCAAGCAGAGCCTGGGCTTTGCTAGTGATTTTACAGAATCCTAGAATCACTAAGGTAGGAAGAGACCTCTGAGATCAAGTCCAACAGTAAACCTAACACTGCCAGGTCCACCACTAAACCATGTCTCTAAGTACCCCATCTATGTGTTTCTTAAAATCTTCCAGGGACAGCAATTCTACCACCTCCCTGGGCAGCCTGTTCCAATCCTTGAGCATCCTTTCAGTGAAGAAATTTACCCCTCTGGACCACACAAGATACACTATGCTGGCCCTGCACCATGGGGGAGCGACACACCTATTGATACAGTCTTCCCAAAGCATATCTGTCCCTTGGATCTAATCCCCCAGGAGTGAGAAGGGCCTCTCCAGAGTGACCAGGGCCAGCCACTGCAGCTGACCACTGTCCTGGAGGTTCACAGGAGCAGGGGGCTGCTGGGAGCGGTGGAGGGCTCTCTGCAGTGTGGCAGCACAGCTCCTCTGCCTTTCCCAGGCCTCGTGCCAAACACCGATAAATAATGGACACAACACCAGGCCAAGTTGCTGCTTCATGAAGAGAGTGGTTAAGCAACTGTGCAGCCCTCTGTGTGTGCCAGCTGCAGAAAAACCATGCTCAAGACCAGCAAACTTGCAAGCACAGCCTCAAAGCACGATCAAAAGCCTGCTCCTGGCTATCCTCACAGATGTTCCTTTTAGCCAAGATCTCCCATTTGACAGCCCCAAGATTTTCCACATACAGTTTGCACACACACTTTCACTGTAGCCCCAAAGAAGCAGAGATAAACTTACCCAGTCAGTCCCAGCCCTATGAAATCCTGGCACAGCCTCACACCTTAGGCTAAGCGCATTCTGGGATCCTGGCGTGTGCCAGTCTGTGTGGGTACACTGAGTGCCAGAGAACGAGCCAACAACAACAGCAAAAAAGAAATTAAGTCAATTTAAGCCCCTCTCCAGAGAAGTGCATGGCTTTTTGCAACTCCCTTTGCTCCCACTGCAGCCTGTTTCATCATCATTGTTCGAGCATAATACCTCAGCTCCTCCGGCCCTTGGGCTCCAGGAGCTACAGCTGCATGGATATGCTGCAGTTGGGCCATTCTGGCTGGGGATGTGTATGATAGAAACTATCAAAACGGTCAAAACCCTGCCTTAAAATAGTGAAGGTTAAATTTCTTTTTAATTCCAATTCAGAAAAAAATATTCCAAATTTAAGGTTTAAATTTGTGAATACTGCAAACTAACAGTAGGTCAAGCCCATGTTTTCGATTTGCTCAGACCAACTCCAGTGGTCAGCAGAGCAGGCATCCTGCTGCAAGGCTCTGGAGTTCAGCAGTCAGGAGTAGTTGTACTGGGGAAACAGCCAGAAATTTTGTTACTGCCTTTTAGCAAGAACTGGGCCAGTCACACAGCTCCCAAGGGCCGTGCCAAGGAAGCAAAAGAAGTTTATAATGCAGAGGATTTGAAATACACTACACCAACAGCATTTCAAACAGAAGAAAAAAAAACCAAACAAATCCAGCCCTAGTGGAGGGTGTGCTGCAACTCCAAGTTTGCTGTTTGCTGTCTGGGCCCTCCCAGACACTTTTGAAAGGAAGGACAATGTTCAGATGGGATTTTCCCTCCCATCTTGAGATAATCTTTGGAAGCAGCATGTGAAAAGCTGAAAGAACAATTCCTTCTTGTGCGAGCTGAGGCCTCTTTACGCAGTACATTTAGTAATGCATTCTTTAAAAACACGTGTAGGGAGGGGCAGACAGCTTTTGGCAATGTTATTTTTTTCCCAAAAGGAACTCAAAACTCTTCTAATCTGTGATCTCAGTAGGACTGGAAATGGAATATGTTTGGTTTATCTGGAAACCTTATGTACCAATTCCTTTTATTGAACCTAATTTATTTCTCCATAGAGCAGCTTGCTCTAGGAAACTAAGCAATGATTAAGAGTTCAAATTATTTCTTTTTCCATCTTCCAAACTTATTCTGGGAATTTAACTTTGTATGTGGATCAATATGAGATTCTGAACTCCTCTTTTAAAAGATATAATCAATATTTATACTAATAGATCATATGCTATTCTTGGCTTTAATAAATTGAGACTTCATAATATTAATTTTGACACAGGTCAATATTACAGCTCACCTTCAGAAACACAAAGTTCTGTCTTTTTAGATGTAGACTCAAGATACTCTCAATCAGTATTTTCCCCAAAATCATTAGTTCATCTTTGCCTTATGGCTACTGCCCAGATCTTCAGCCTATGCATTGAACTCCTTGTCTCCTTTAAAGATCTAGGTCAAAATTCTGTCTCCCCTCAAGATAAAAATAGCCACTTTTTTCTAGAAAAAGCCATTTATGTGTAACCATATATATGAAATTAGATCATTTATATGGAAATATTTATGTGCCATTTCATGCATTTTCCAGTGTTTGCTCACTGTTTTGAAAACTGCAGTTGTATGGTAGCATCAGTCTCATCTTCAGTTTATTAAATTATTTCTAAACAGGAGTCTTTATAGACACTAAGCTTAAATGAAATTTAGAGGAAGCATGTAATACTTTCCCTCAGTAGATTCACATTCAATAATTCTTCTTGTTTATTTTGTAATATTCACATTTTTAGTACTGTACTTTTCAGGACATCTGAAAGAGACATTAATTTAAAACCTGATTTTATGTGTATTTGGTTGGATTCATAAACCAAAATTCAGGATGAAAAGACTTTCTCTCCAGTTTTCTATTGTTACTCCATTTAGTCCTGCTGCTTTTCCACATTAATATGGCATATTTTTTCACATGTCCAAAAGATGCCTGGTTTCTGACAGAGAAAGGTACTGAATTTATAATTCTGGTGTTTAACTTCAGATCTAGTGCCAAATGTCTTCAAGGAACATTTAGAGATGTTTTCTTTTCTCTGACCTATTAAGGCATGGCAGGATGCTCCTAACGTAATCACTGTTAGATAGGAAGAATATGGGCTAGTAAAGTGAAAGTTAAAGTCATCCCAAACTCCACCACCTCCTGGTATCAGAGAAGTGACAGCAGGAAACCCTTTTCCTCTTTCTCAGGGAGGACAGGAAGGAAGGGTATGGTGTAGTGGTTGGGGATGGAGATCTTGCCCGTGTATGTTCATGTGGTGTCTTTCCAGTCAATGAGGACACACTGATATGAATTAAGTGGCAGTAGTCCTGCTTTCAAAGACTTTTTACATTACTTATTTGTTTTATAAAAAGAAGGAACTAAAAATCTTTCACGAAAACTTTGCTATAGCAATGGTCCAGATGATGCAGCCTTCCAGATTTGTCAATGACATATTTTGAGCCATCATTGCAGTAACACAAGGTGAACAAAAAGAATGAAGTGTGGCTGCCAGTGTTCCCTTTGACTTTTTCCTTGCTTATTTGCTTTCCTTTGTGTGGGCACATTTTTAACAATGTAGACAGCTAAATCAATGACCAGTTAACTATTGATCCCTGGCTAGTTTCACTTTCTTGTTGAGCACCACATCAAAAGGCTTGCAATGCTGTATAGAAAGCCTAAACTTCACATGGATTTTATTAGTGCACAATGTATTAATAATATAACAGATACAGTTGAAGGAAACTGCTAAAAGTAATGCAGGCCTCATTGTCAGGAGTATTTCCAAAGCTCTTTCACAGAATCTTGAAATTGTTTAAGTTGGAAAAGACCTTTATGATCACTGAGTTCATCCCTTAACCCAACACTGCCAAGTCTGTCATTAAACCATGTCCCTACCCACCACATGTACTTGTCTTTTAAATGCCTCCAGAGATGGTGACTCCACCCCTTCCCTGGGCAGTCTGTTCCAATGCTTGACAATCCTTATGGTGAAATTTTTTTTCCTAATATTCAATTTGAACCTCCCTTGACACAACTTGAGGAACTTTTCTCTTGTCCTATCACTTGTCTCCTGAGAGACTGACCCTCACCTGGCTACCTCCTTTCAGGCAGTTGTAAAGAATGATAAGGTCTCCACTGAGCCTTCTTTTCTCCAGGCTGAACAACCTCTGCTCCTTCAGTTAGTCCTCACAGAACTTGTGCTCCAGCCCCTTCACCAGCTCCATGGTCCTTCTCTGGACCTGCTCCAGCCCCTCAGTGTCTTTCTTGTTGTGAGGGGCTCAGAACTAGACACAGGATTTGAGGTGTGGCCTCNCTCACACAATTGGCCTTGGCCCATCATTCCAGCCTGTCCAGATCCCTCTGCAGAGCCTCCCTACTCTCCAGCAGATCAACACTCCTGCCCAACTTAGTGTCATCTGCAAACTGGCTGAGGGTGCACTCGATCCCTCATCTGGATCATTGACAAACAAATTAAACACCTGGCCCCAACACTGATCCCTGGGGAGCACCACTTGTGACCAGCTGCCAACTGGATGCATCTCCCTCCACCACCTTTTTCTGTGCCTCGCCATCCAGACAGTTTTTATTAAGTGAAAACACTGATGCCATCCAAACCATGAGAAGCCAGTTTCTCTCAGAGAATGTTGTGGGAAACAGTATCAAATGCTGCAGTAAAGTCTAGATGAACAACATCCACAGCCTTTTCCTCACCGACTAAGTGGGTCACTTTGTCATAGAAGGAGATCAGGTTGTCAAGCAGGACCTGTCTTTCACAAACCCTTCCTGCCTGGGCCTGATGCCCTGGTTGTCCTGGATGTGCTGCTTGACTGTGCTCAAGATGATCTGCTCCATAACCTTCCCTGGCACCAAGGTCAGGCTGACAGACCTGTAGTTCCTCAGATATTCCTGTCCCTATGGATGGGTGTCACATTTGCAAACTTCCAGTCAACCACAACCTTCCTGTTGGGAAATGATTGAAAGTGGCTCAATGAGCACTACGTCAGCTCCCTCAGTATCCCTGGGTGGATCCTGTCTGGCCTCATGAAGAACAGAACACTAACCATTTCCCTTGGGAATATATGGGCTTCATTCTGATCCCATCCCCATTTTTCAGCTCACCTGAACAACTGCCGGTCTTATTACTAAGGACTGAGACAAAGAAGGCATTAAATACATCAGCCATTTCCTCATTCTGTGTCACTGTTTCCCTCTACATCCAATAATGTATGGAAATTTTCCTTACCTCTCCTTTTATTGCTGATGTATTTATAGAAACAATTTTTATTTTCTTTCAAGGCAGTAGCCAGATTACCTTTTAGTTGGGTTGTAAATCCCAACACATTTCTTGGGGAAGAAGCCCTAATTATTACATGACCATTCTCAGGTGCTTCTGAGGTTTCTGACACATCAATAACCCCTGTGTTCTTGCTCCTGCATGGATCTCCATCCCCCGTCTCCACTGAGACAGCAGATCTTGCTAGCACACTGTCCCTCAAACATTGGCATGATGCCTCCAGGCTTATCTCTACTGAGCCTGGCTTTATCCTTTTTCCACTTTAAATTTTTTTGCATTAGGCATTGTCAGAAGCATGAGCTATCTCCTCAACCAAGACTGTCTAAACACGGATGGTTTCACAGGGAAAATACTCAAGAACAGAGGACATTTGGTTATTCAAAGCAGCTTATTTTGTCTTAGGTACCTTCAAAAGAATCTCTGTCTTGTTTGATGGTCTTCCAAAGGCTCCAATACCCAAAGATTTAACATCCTGAGATGTTAAATCTTACACCCTGACAGATTGACTTCACAGTAGTCACTGTGCCTTTTTAGACTTAGTGCTGACTATATGTTTCACAAATTATCTTTCTTCTGTGCCCAGCCCTACCTGATGTTTACACCATGATGATTCAAAATTTATTAAATGTGGTGCTTTCAAAAACTCACAGGAAATTTGGCCACAGAATAATGATGAAACCACTATACAGCAATAATTAAGCTGAATCCATCAAACATTATAAATACAGCTAAAACTAAACCTGCA
>VZTB01008917.1:626324-693604 GCA_013397245.1 Thryothorus ludovicianus | reverse complement strand
AGTGGGGATGACTTTTCCATTTTTTGAAAAAACCTAAAGGAGATTTAATGCTTCATATAAAAATGCTAAGATGCTAAAGCAATTCCAAATACACATTCAATATATGAATAATTAAGCACCTCATATGAGTCGCAAAGCTTTGAACATGAGAAACAAAGGATACAAATATGCTCTCTGGTCTGGGCTTCCAAAGCTCAAAAATCTCCAGTTCTCCTATGCTTACAGATCAGTGGTTGAATGAGCTCTTTGCGGTTTGTCCTCTTGGTGGGGTGTGCACCAGATTCTCCTTGGAGGAACTTTCACAGAAGTCATTCCTTTGCCATCTGTAGTTTAGAAAACCCATCCCTGACTTCTTCATTAAGTCTTTGTTAAAAACTGCCCTTTTTAACACAGCAAGGTTGGGTCAGCTGTGGTGGTGCTTTGTGCACATGCTCAGCTTTCTCCTTCCGCAAAGGTCTTTAATTAAATCTTAAGTATGAGGAGGAAGAATCCTGACACTGAAAACATCAGTGGGTTCCTGCATCCCTGGGGCAGGCAGGTGTGAATTTACATATCTGTGCATCCTCTAAGAGAATAAAATTAAAGCATGGGGCCCTCTGTATTTTCCTGAATTGCACTAGGTGACCAATAATAATGCAGGTGGCAGAGGTGACGGTCAGAAGAGGAAAGATCTTTGCTTTGCACTTGGAAACACACTTGTCTGAAAAACTGCTGCTTTCCAAGGCTTGCTGTGGATCGCAGAAACAAGGAGACATCTAGATCCAGAAAAGTTTGATTAAAAATATTCCTCTCTTTTCTCACCCATTTAATGAGGACACCTACCACACTGGTTTACTGTGCCAGTTTTGGAATGCTGTCCTTAAGATTCAGCTTCAGTGCAAAGACAATGCATTAACTTTAGCTGAGTCTCAGTCATTAAGCACATATTTCTCTTTTCCATAGCTGTGTCTGACTTTTTTTTTTATTTATTTATTTTATTTTTTAATTTTGTGTTTTGGAAGCAGCAGTTATTAGTGTATAGAGAGCATACTTGGTATATCAAAACAAGGAAAAGTTAAGGGCTAAAATTACTACAGCAAGAATTTCAGGTATTCAAGTTTGGGAAGAAATCCTAACTATTATGGATCAAATAATCTCACAGCTTTCAGAGGTCTCTTTCCAACATGAATACTTAGAGACTGTCTTTTCTAAGAGAAAATAAGTGACATTATTCCCACACTACCAAGGGGGAAAACCAAGGGTGAAAGAGCTTCACATTGCCAAGGCATGGCACATGCCTATGGTGGGGACAGGGACAGCAGCCATCCAAGGCTCGCTCCTGTTTTGCTCTGTAGGTTTCATGTCCAGGAAAACACATTTCATGCCTGAAGTCCTGCAGGTGAGACAGAAAACAGGGGAAATTGTAACAGCTGATCGTCTTTCTAGAGGCTAATACTGAGATAAAGTTAACTCCTCTCCTTGTATTGTTTTAATTGACCTAAGCCATTTATTATAAAACTATCCTCAGCACCCTCATCTATTTTGAAAATTCAAGTATTTTTTTAAGTTCACTTGGGGAAGACTGCAGAGAAGGGTAGTTCTTTACTCATGTAATTTCATGGTGTTTAAATACAAGATACAAGCAAAGAAAATTAAGTTGCTTTCAATTTTTGTACAGAATCTTAATATATTATTGACTTAGAAAATTGAATTTCTTTTAATGATATTTGTAGTAAGCTGAAAACTTGCTAAGCACAAGCTACTGAACTGAAACCTTGACAGCCAGGTAGTTTAAGTGCAGGTCTGACCATGGAAAGTTCAGAGGTTTTCTTCATTATATTAGAGGCATGAAATTAACACTGGACATATAAACGGGTAAATGCATGATATCTAGTTTTCAATTTTCTTTAAAAAATGGTAATAAACCCATAGGAACTCAGATTGTACATGAGTTATGACAGGCAAAAGCACTGAAAGTAGTACTTGATTATACTTAAAGGAAAATGTGCTTTGCCTTCTGCTGACAACTATGCACCAAGAGTAAAACCAATGCTTCAGCTCTTCAGTTACTTTTTGTTAAGCAATGCTTTTTGAGATCAATACTTTCTGAGAAGTGTATATATATATAAATACATATTGAAAGAGTTAATTACTAACCATATACCAAAATTATAAAAGAAAATTGCCACAGCTGATGGTGTTAACCATACTAACATCTGTTTAAACCTATTATAAAATCAGCTGAGTGTCATTTAGTTGCAGGTTACTTAAGATCAAACTTACTTGACCATAAATGGTTTCTTTAAATGCTCTTTTCAATGAGAATACCTGGCATACCTAGGAATACAGCTATTTAAGAAAATATTTCTGCTCGCTGTCATTGCATCCACCAAGTAGCTAAAAGTCCAGCAATAATGAGAAACAAAAAACGTGGAAAATTTATGGTCACCCTATAAGTAAATAATTTTATGTGTGTTTGTTTAAGGATTATCTTTGAGTAATTTTGACAACCCATGCAGTTTTCATTAGCAGCAAAAATCAAAAGATGGCTTTATCAGAATAATAGCAACATTTTACCTTTTTTTGTTAAGATCAAACCACAAAAAAATTAGGGGGCACAATGAACCTACTAGGAAGGTCTCTTGTTTATTACTACCCCTGCCCAAATACGGCAATACCAAGACCTCTTGAAATATGGCTGAAGAAGCAGATAATTAACATAATAAAGACAAAAATGAAAAAAACAAAAATAAGGATACACATCTACACAGACGACTAACTTCTAACACAGAAAGGACCTTCAGCTTGGTCATCTGTTTCCCATTATAAGGTTACTTTTTCCAGCATTACAGGCTACAAGGAAAACATAAAAGAAGACAGACAAGATAATGGAAAATCATGATTATACTAGGACAGCATTTTGTTCACCCTACAGCTGGTCCCAATGGGCCAGACAAATGAAAAACACAAACAGTATTTAGAGATGCACCTTGGACATCAAGACACCTCCTTGCATAACTAGCTGCTAGAACAACAGTTGTTCACTCACCAGGACCACACTGTCTAGTCACCTTGTTTAGGCAACTTCAGGCTCTATTAATTCCATACCATTAAGTATACAGAAACATAGGGCAAAGTAATATACATAAAAGTTAATATAATTGGGTTCATACTTCTAGAGAAAAGTAAATGCCACAGTTTAGCAATTTAACCTGTGGTGAATTAGGTACTATCTTACTGCAAATCTTGATTTTTATGTTTTTTATCATCTGCTTTTCCTCAGTTTTCAATTAGCATCAGTTCATCTGAATTATAGTTGAGGCTTTACTAGTCATAGTAACATAACTCCATCCTTGGATGGAGTTATGCATAAAAATAGGATGTCATCATGTATATAAACACAGCACTACTTTTGCAGGTTTTCTCTTTTACTTCTATAAACCTTTTATCCTGTGAAGCCTATTTGTTTGTGGGGTTGCAGATACAAAGTAATGAGAAAGATTCTGTTCTTCTGAGAAGAAACCAGAGTCCACTGATGCCAATAACAACAAGCTCCCACCAGTATGACAAATGGAACAGTCTCACTAATGCTGTAAGGCATCAAGAGGATGGATATTGTGAGATGCCATTAAATATTCCCCATTTTGGGAAGGAAAAAAATTTGTCATAAACTCTTGTATAGTTTGGCTCATCCAAGAAAAAATGGGAAACCATCATGCATATAACCACAGCACTACTTTTGCAGGTTTTCTCCCTTACTTCTATAAACCTCTTATCCTGTGAAGCCTATTTCTTTGTGGAGTTGCAGACACAAAATAATTTACTCAAGTCACGAGCAAGCATTATCTGTGGGAAACTGCCATTAACATGAAAATAGGTACCTTATTAAAAAGGGAAAAAAAAAATCCAACAAATGAAACAGAGCTTGGTGACTTCATCTGTTTTTCTTGACCATCTGAAACACCTAATAAACTTTCAGACATTTGTCCAAATCAGGTTCCTTTTCCACCTCTCTTTAAGAAATCCTGGTTTTGCCTGTTAAAAAAACCCATTTTTATCTTTTATTCCGTAGCACATATGTTCCCTGTTTCATGTTCCAAATGTATTTCTTCTTTTCAGGTAGATCCAAAAACTATTGCAGACTATTGATACAGATACTGTAGAAAATGTGAAGAATGTAAGAGCACAGAATTTTGCCCTACTGAAAGCTCTGTATTATTGCATAGTATCACACCATGCCAAATGTTCAACATCACCATAATTAAAACATTCATATTGCCTAGAGCAGAACAATGTGAAAATCCTGTGTAAACAGCATCACAGTTTCCAACAGGTGCCTAACCTTGATGAGTTCTTCCTTCAGCACAAAAATGGTCATAATGAGACATCTGATCACTCCAGAAAAGTAATTTAACATTACTAATGTACAGAGTGACATACTACTAATTTAGAAACTGAATTCCCATTGGGCAAGTATTGCAGAAAACTCTGGAGACAACTGGTATCGCCATGTATTTTGTCTTTGCCACACATTCTTCAAAACTCCAGTCACTCCTGTAAACACAAATAGTAACCACAATAGCAGAAAAAGTATTCCATCATTACCTATGAAAGAACTCAGGTTAAAGGCAGGAATTCACTACTACTTGCTCACTTTTGTGCTTTTTAAATAAGGGGATAGCATTCCATGTATTCACATTTGAAAAAAATCCCAAGTATTTAGCTCTTTTAGATATCTAAGCTTCATGAATAATAAAATATTTTTTTATTCTTTTTTTTGCTCCAGTACCTATTGTTTTTAATTCAGTTTGCCATGTCCTGAAGTTATGTCATAGTTTTAAAACTCTGGATTATTTAAATTGAAACATGGCAGAATTCACAGACGTGTAAAACCCCTAAACATGCAGTAAAAAATTCATTAGGAGCTACTTTCACTGTGTTTGTGTCAACAGGTGATTTAAAATTAGGGGGAAAATGGAGCACAGGAGAATATTTATTTACATTTTAGAGCAGCGTAACCACGATTATCTTTTCAAATGGTTACACACTGCAACTGTGGTCAGATTTTAAACTGAACAGAAAATCAATGAAGATGATGTACGTAAACATATGACCTATTCTTAAATATTTCTTCTGACAGCAAGTTTCTTACAAATGGGAATCAACAACCAATGCAAGAGGGAAGTATCCCATTCACTAACATCATGTCTAGCTCCCACATTCTGGTCAATGGATAATGAGGAGTTTGGCTTCTTTAAATCCAATGTCAAATGCCTGGTTATAGAATCCATGCATAATATTTAAAGGTAATTCTGAAGTATTTTTAAAAAATGATTGGCAAGTTAGAACACATTTTTAATAAGTAGATTGAGGCCCAAAGTATTCTGATGAACTTTTATTAAAAATAATCTTCCTACAGTAGTATGGAATTCTTTAGCAAAATCAGGCTACCACCTGTTGCACAGCCATCTTCAGTAACACAATAAATTTCATCTTCTCTGTTCCTCTGGTGATCAGCACTGCTGGCTGATAACTGTTCTGCTGATGAACACAAATGCTGTTTTGACCACGAATGCAATTTCTAAGCAGCCAAGACACAGCTTTACTGAAAAGGAAATCACCTTTCCTTCAACAAAGCCAGTTTTTGATAAACTTTTACAGATGGATATAATTCCATGCACAGTCATTAGATCCAGAAACTTCTCAGAATGAGAACCAAAAGTTGCTTAATGACACATTGCAAGTTGATTTGTGATGCTCTGCATGCAGTTTGCTTTTGAGGACTTTGGGGGCTGCTTCCCTTTCCGAAGGCAATGAGTTCAAGATGCAGGATGTCTGGTTCTCAGCACTGCCTCTATCTGCTGGATGTCATTATGCTCTGAAGATTTATGTTCAGCTTCAAATCGAATGCAAGTTTCACACTCTAAGCAGGGATGCCCACAAACATATTGTTCTTTGGAGAACAACTCTCTGGCTCCATAGATATAACTTGGACAGAGTAGTTATGTTCTTCTGCAGCCCAAGCCCGATCCAGATCCACAAGTCCCATACATTGCTTGCCTAAAATGAGAGCAAAGGAAAGCACAGAAATTCAAAATGTAGAAACATTATCAGAAACATGCACGTAAATATTCAGTGTTGGGAAAACACATCAGTAAGCCATCTAAAAACTATGTTCCAAATCTACTTTAAAAAATATCTTAATCTGGTTTATGTTCCAAATCACATCTGTGACTTTTAACCTTCACTTAGTAAAGGCCTTGAGGAGATTATTAACTCTTTATATATGGAGATAGGCACAACTATTTAAAAGTATTCTCAAAATTTGAAGAAAAAAACATGCTTTAATGTAAATGGAAAGAAGAAAAATGCCTGGTTTATCCCTTAGCTCTCTAAATTGCCAAACTTCCACTCGCTTTATATCCACAACTGTTTTCCTCCTCTACTTTCACCTAAAATCTGAAAATCTCTGATTATTGAACATAAACAATAGACTAAGATACCAAAAACTGATCCAGTGTAATTGATTGGAGACATATTACTGTAACTACTTATAAACAAACAAACTAAATTGGTAATGCAAAATAAGCTTATTTCAGATGTACTTGCAGAAGAAAACAGGAAGGACAGAGGGGTCTTTTCTGCTTTGAGGTTTTTTATTATGATACAGCCAAGACAAGATGATAGAACCATTTGTCTTTACTTATTTACTCATTATAATTGATTATTATGTTCTGAAATGCTGAATTGACTTGTCAGATTGTATTTTCAGCAGCTTGAAATTCTCTTGCAAGAAAAATTTAATGCTACATTGAAATGTTTTATCACTAATAGTTACAGTCTCAAGTCACCAAGGCACAGTCCTGCTGCAGTCTCAAACACAATGATCCTACCTCTTCCCTTGTTCCTGACAGAATTGTATAGTTAAATGTATTTGGAGTCTGAGATGAAGAGACAGGAGCACACCCTGCTTACCTTTAGAATAGGAGTCTGGCATTCCAAACTACCCTCTGGAACAGCTTACCTCTCTTCCTTGAATATATGAAGAGCTTTTGTGCTGGCATCACTACCAGCCCTGCTACACATCCCGGTCAGGTGCCAGTAGAAGTTTGGGGTAGGTGGCACCAACACACCCTTGCAGTGTCCATGTATTTCAGAGCAGCTGGTGCACATCACAATATAATGCAGGGCTCACTCCAATCTACTCTGTCCACAGTGAGCCCATGGCCAGAAGTCTGCAAATTACCTTTTGTAGCCCTATCCTCCCACATTCATGGTTACATAGAAAATCACCTTCTGTGGCTGGCTGAACAAAATGGCCACTGACTCCAACATTATTATTACAAGTGTACACACTGTCAGGGCAAAACACTTAGAAGTTACATTTGTAGAAAAAAACCCCTGCAGTTTCAGACACTGAGAACAGATAAAAGTTACAATCTCTCAAAAAAAAAAAAAAATTTGGGTGCTATTTCAATTTTCAGTCCACAGTGTGGGGTCCAACACTAATAAGTGAATATTGACCTTTTTCAAAGTTGTTTTTCAAATATTGTGATGACAAAAGAAACTGACAAATTTCTTGTCACTTGTTACACAGGATCTCCATTATTTTCTTATTATGCAGCTAGTATAAGAAATACTTTCAATTCTTCAAATTAAGCTTTTTAAAATCATAATGCTTATTAGCTAGTACTGCTTTAATATACTTTGTAAATGTTTCTTCTAAGCCAAAAAAGCAGAGTTATGTCGTTAGAGTTCCTAGACCCTTCTGTCTTTTCTGACCTAGAAGCTAGTTTATGGCTTCCATCAGAACAATAACACAAGACAGTAAAATGCAAACTCTCTTTAATACTGATGATTTTGGAAGAAGAAAAAAATTCTATAGCAAGAAGAGAACAGCAAGAGGTGAAATGTGACATAAATTTTTCAACAGTTATCTGAAGACATCTGCTTAATGTCCCCATTCATAAATACCCTACTTCTTCCTTTATGCATCAAGGTAAAATCATTACTTGGGATGGTTTACACAACAGCTGCAGAAATTCATACCAATTAGCCTGCGTTCAGGTGGAAGCTGAACAGCTGTCTGATCTGCAAATCTGCAAAGGATCATGTGCTCCTATAAAAAGGACCAAAAAAAATTAGTCAAGAAAAATCTGATTAAATACTTAAAAGTATCAGAAATTCTACCACATTGAAGACAATATTTCTAAAAAGTCCACTTGTGTGGAAATTCCAATTTTTAAACTGCAAATACATGTGTAAGTCAAGTGTTTGTAATCACTTCCTCACTTCTCCTTATGAGTATTTGCTTCTTGCTAAACTTCCTAATTCTTTGCAGCAGTTGAATGGGATGCAATGTATACAAGAGAGCATTCTTCAAAGACAGCCTGCAGACTAATTTTGCCTTCAATAACTGATGAGCAACACAGCCATCTTTTAGCACAGTCATAATGGGGTATTCTCCCTGCATCAATAAGCGGCCAAGACAAAATTCTTTAACAGTTGATTTGAGCATTTCACCCAAACAGTGATTTTGAATCCCAGGATAGGCTGGAGGGTCAAACTTTCTCTACCCTGCCAAATCCATTCAGATCCTGAAGGCAAAAAATACCTGGCCATGAATAACAAAGTTTCCTCCATCAAAAGGAGCACAACTTACTTTCAAACTACTCCCGTCCCACTAAAATTTTCTGCAGAGACTTCTACAGAAGAATTTCTCCCCGCCCAGAGAGCCAGGGGGATGGTGCAGGGCAGGGTGCCCTTTGCTCCCTGCTCAGAGCAGCAGCAGAGCCCCATCCCCACCTGCCTTCAGTGCCCACCGCCCGTGCAGCACGACAGCTCCTCAAAGAGCAGCCCAGCCAAGGAAGGCAGGTTAGCTAGGGGGGAGAGCAAGAGCCTTGCAGGTGTGGCCTTGGAATTACTGCTCTGATGACAGCTGCAATACTCAGTACAGGGCAGAGTAAATCAGGACCATCTTAGAATCACACAACATTCTCAAGCATCTCACAATGTCACGGGGAGAGCACAGAAATGGGCAGCAACACAAAGTGCTCTCCTAAGCAAAGCTTCCAGAACTATAGTTTTGAATCAAGGACGTGTGTCTTGCATCAAAAAGATTTTTTTTTTTTTTATTCTTACCTGACATAATATTATTATTTTAAAGATTTGGTTCTATTAACAGGTGGAGAGACTTCACCTAAAGATACTTCAGGTTCTTTCAGTATTCTTTTTTTTTTTGAGGGCCATAAGCCTCCAAGTCTTCACTCCACATAAAACCATCATATTAAATCAAGACAGTAATTCCCCCAGGACACAACATCCAATTCATAAATAGACACCTGACTGCAAAAAATATTACGAAATAAAATAATATCATCGCTTGATAGACAAATATTACTAATTTAAATATATTTATAATATCTTAATGCAAGGATATTTGTTCCCTAGTACAGCTCATTGACACAAAGGTTTCCAGCTCATAGCTTCATAAAAAATATGGAAGCAAAATAAGAACATGTCATAACACATTTAGGCCTTAAACATGTCACACCCAGCCAGTTCAGCTCAAGTGTGGCTATTCTTGTAGTACAAAAGAGTTGGAAATGTTAAACCCAGGTGTGACTACAGAAGAACAGAGCAGGAGGGGTGCCATGAACAATGTGGCCCCTGTTAGGAGAGAAGCAGCAGTGACAGGCAGCTTGGGGAGAAAAAGAGATTTAGAGGAGAGGGTGAAGATCCATGTTAGGACACAACTCCTCACCAGCCTTCAGGCACCCCATACCACTTGGCTCTTTGCAACAGCAAGTTCCCAGCTCTCTGGACCAGACCAGAGTGAAGGTAAGCCTTGCACTTAACCTGAAAATCTGGACTGACTCCAGTCCTCAGCTTCTTAGAGAGTGATCCAAAAAGATAAGCTAGAGCCTGTTATGACTACATTGTTTCCCCCAACACAGTGATTAAATTGTCATATTCCCTGTTGGCTGAAGTAAGAAAAGTGTGATTGGGAATGGGGCTGCAGCCCAAGCCTCATCCCTAATGGGCTACAGCTGTGTAGGACAGGTGAGCAGTGTTAAAGGTAAAGAGACCTGCAATGTTGAGGGGTACAGACCAACCACAGAAGGGCAGAGAGGGCACACAGGTGTAAAGCGTGTAGGTGAATGGTACAAAGGCTGTATGGCAGAATAACAGCTCAGGGGTGCTTGGAACCATTCATGAGGTCAGTTGCATGTTCTCCTTCAGAAAAGCATTTCTAAAATAATTATCAGAAACTTCCTAAAGTGGACATAAACAGTTAACTTTTTTACTAGAACACCCACATGTTAATTCCTATTAAATTTCCAAAGATGTATTTGCAAATTTATATGATTTTACTTTCCAATTCTCCTTGTGTCTTGACAGAGTCTCAAAATGTACCACAGTAGAAATCTACAGCTATCATAACCTTATTCCTTGCAACCATAAACTAATGAATTACAGCATAATGTTCTCATCAAAAAAGGTTTGGAAATGCCAGACTTCTGGATGTCTTTTTAGATCTCACTAAAATGAAAGATAAGAGAAATTAATTTAAAATGGGAACTGGAGTGGGTGACACGGACAATGTCTGGCTAACAGATGACAACTTTGGCTGCTAGCCAATGACCTGTAAGAATTTGTTAATATGAAATATAAAAACATAGCTAGCTGCATAACAAAAGTTATTTATAACTAGGATTATTTGAGGCACCAACCAGCCTAGACCAATTGTATAGACTCTTATGTTACTAAGAACAGCAATATTTTTTAGCCTTATCTTTGACTCCTGTGCCCTTCTGCAATACAAATAATAAATTCTGGAGCTTTTACAGTATTGACAAACCCTGTGATTTAAATCCCCATGGATTAACAGATTAAGAAAAAATTCACTGAGTTGCAACAAGATTACATACACTATCCTAACCTAGGCACCCTTGACTTTATAATTGACACTATCTCTCTCTGTACTGTCAGCAGCTTTAATAATGCTAATAAATAATTTTTTTCTGAACTGAAACTTGAGTTCTTTGAGATTATGTTTTAGAGACATTGAAAGTCGGAACATTAATCGTGTGAAAAAATAATGATGGTTCCAAATCCATCGTGTGGCTTTTGGCATCTCAATCTTTGGGCACTTACTACCTGATAACTGAACTTCCCTGATAAGATGGCTGGAGTTTTTCTGAATTTTTAAAACTCCCTCTAATTTAGGGATTAAAAAGGATAATCTCTTTTTTCCTGCCATATGCATTATCTTTGCACTGTCCACTGTTCCCAAAAGCATTTGGATATTAGAAATACCCTCCTTCATTTCCATATTTCTGTTACAAAGCATTATTTTGCACCTCCAAAAATCACTTTTATATTGTAAAAGCCAAGAGTTCTGTCTATGATTTGAGCTGTAAATTTAGTAAAGTTTCTATACAACCTTGCTTCTCTCAAAGGAAACATGTTCTTTCCATGCCACATTAAATGTCTCTAACCTTCAGATTTTGGGTTGCTTATCATTAACTAGTTTAAACTCAAAAGACAAAACTTAACAGATCAGTACCAGTTTTCTGCTGTCCACCTCTCTGCTCCTTTTCCACTTTCCTGTGACCCTTCACTCTGTCAGATCTGTATGCTTCAGTGATAATTTCTCCCACGTTTCTCTCAGATTATCTCCACAGACCCCAGCTTCTCAGGGTCAAAACACACCTTAATATTTTTTAAATAATCTTGAACAACATTTTTAAAACTGTATAAAATGTAAATACTGTATTAAATTCTTGCTGGTCTGTTTAAACTCTTCCTACTTACTATGTCCAATGTTTTAGACACAAATTAGAGGGAGGAATCTAATGTTTATTAGACCAGTGTATTTAACACCTAAACAAATTGATATCCTGTAATTTTTAACTGATACACGTTGTAGTACTCTAGGAATGGCTCATATTATGACAAAAAATGATTTTTTTTGTGGAGAAACTATTTGATTTTATTGAAGAAAAAAGCCTTATAATGGATGGTGGAGAGAAAACACAAAGACACCCTCACTAATAATGAACATTTCACGTAACACATGCCCCTCCTCACAATTAGAAGATAACCATCTATATTTCATTTGATAAGAAGACCCAGTAAAATGCAGGAGACTGCACATAAACATCTTCCTTGTCTTTTTACATACCTTGTAGGACAAAATTTCTCTGAACTGATGACTGAAAAAAAAAATAGATCATTTCAATTAATATCTAAAACCAGCCAAGACAGAAAACAGAAGCAATCATTACACACTTGAACACATTTTAAAGAAAACAGCAATATCTGTATCATATAGAAAGGCATTAAAAAATACCAAAATCCATTACAGTTCCAGTTCATAAGAAAATTGCATTTAGTGGTGGGGTTTTTTCCTAGTTTTAATAAAAATTCTCTTTTTAAATCATTATAAATGTTAACACATACTTATTGTGGTTTTCTCATTGTCACATAAACACTTTACATGTATTTAATAATACACAAATATATTTTGCCTGTATCACAAAGCTAAAGGGTCTTTACATTGAAATTGAGTACAGAACACAGCCACTATGGGGATATGGCCAAGCTATCATGTTTTATGATCATATAAGGAAAAAAAAAAGCAAACCCTAAAATGTAGCTCAGGATCAGGTTGATGGTTTTTGCATAGACTTATGAGGTTAGATTCAAAATTTTAGCAAACACAAACATTCTTGCAAGCATCTACAGCAACAAATATTTTCTAAGTAATCATTTCCAGTCTTTGTGGTGTAAAAACATAGCTGGTCATTAAACATTAACCAGCCAATTTTAAAGTAAATCTACTGAGAAAAATTAAACGCGTGCTAATTTTAGAAGGCTTGGAATTTCATTGCCTCTTCATTAGAAGACTTATTTGTTTTATTGTGTCACAAGAGAAAACAAAAGGGACATGCACAAAAAGATGGAAGTATCAAATTGACTAAGAAAGAACAGTTAAATGCAAAGGTTATCAAACTGACAAGGTATAAATAATTACTTCCTATGCACTTGTGTGCCAGAACACTTTGATATTACAGAGAAGAATGAAAAATATTTCACATGAATGCACAATATCTTTTCAGATTTCTTGATTTCTTTTAAGACTGTATGTTTCAATTTCATATTTTAGCCAATATATACTTAAGTCATTGATGTAAATCCTAGTAGAATTAAATCTAATTCATCTTGGACATCCAAAATGCAAAGCTCAGTTTTATGAACAAAGAAAAAAAAGCCATCCAAAACACAACCCTTTTCCTCCACCTAGTTCTGACTCAGAAGGTTGTTTAACCTCTTGTCTTCTTTGTCTTCTGCCACTTTTACATTTTATTTATATCAAAGGAATTAAAATTCTTAAGCATAAGATACATTAGTATCTCCCACAAGGCAGATTTGAAGACAAAGTACGTACACAGTTGATTGAAAATGTATTAAAAATATGAACTAAAACACAGGAAAGCTTATCTACTTGGGAATAAATCAAAGGAGTTCCACAAGCAGTAAACTGTGGTACAAAGCAGACCCATTTCGTTAAACTGACTGCTTACATCTTCCTCCAACATTAAAATGTCAATTCCTCTTCTTAGAGTAATTTTCATGAGTTTTCTATTAACTTTGTGGTTTTAAGGTAGAAGGTCTGCATATTAGATGTTGCATCTACTATGTTGATTGTATAAAGTCTTCTGAACCATGAATAGATAAAGCCAGAAAAAAGTAATCCAGGAATTACCAATCTGCCTGTGAGGATGGGCTGACAAACAGGAGGAAACAGTTTCATTGTAAGTGTCATTCAGCTCAGCCTAGACACACACAATGACCCTCAAATGATTAATTCTGTACTCTTTTAGGATTTTATTCCCACACTTAGGTTGATATTTTAGGGCCTACCTTGCAGGCTCTAGCTTACCTCCGTGGATATTGGAATTTGTCAGTATTTTGAATGAAGCCGTAGCAGCAGGGGGAGATGACAAAGGCTGCCCGTGCCCTGAGGCAGTGCTCAATCACCATGTCCGTGGCCACCCCGCAGGCGTGCAGGGCCACCTATGGCAGGAAAAACACCCAAGGAAACAAGAAAATTCATCACTGGAACGTTCTAAACACAATCCAGCTTTTTTTTTTGTTGAATGAGTTGATTAGTAGATGAGAAAGTTCTTAGAACTAAAACTGTTACACCACGAGGCCTGGTCCTTAAACCTCCAGTTTTTCATTCCTCTCCTTCATATGTATGTTGAAGAAAATTTATTGTTTATTTCATTAAAAAGGAATCAACACTGAAGAAGGGTCACTCGCCAAAAGCACTCAAAAGGCAGGTGCACTTCATTGTGATATGAAATAAACTAAAAACAAATCTCCAGAAAAATAGCAGTTGTGTAATACATAGTAACAGAAAAACTTCATGGTGATTTGTCAAAAGTTTTTGTCAAGCAAAAAAGACTCACAAGTACAAAGAACTATGTCAAAACTGGATTTCAACTAAGCAGTAAGAGAAGAAACAGATATACCTGAAGGTCACATTTAAAGGAAAACAATATGCATACATTTAGATAATTTGATTTTTAAGTACTGAGGAAAACCTATAGGAAACAAACACTGCAGCTGAGGGAGGCATCAAATACAACTTGTTCTCCTTTAATTTTTTTCCCTCTCTCCTTATTCTTTTTATTTCTTTTTCTTAGTGTGAGGATCTTCAACTAAAACTAAAATAACATTTCATCACAACTACCCGCAAGCACTGACGTGTTTGGGCAAACATACAGGTTGCACCCAAATTCTTCCTGCTCTCCTATAGAAAAGCAAATGACTGCAGTACTCAATATACTGCAAGGGAATGCAGGCAGCTCTCTCCTATCTACACCTGGGATGCCAAAAGCATCACTGAAAAGGGGCATTGCCTTCTGTGCCTCCTCCCATGTGCTCAGTGCCTCAGAGAGTAGGTCTGGTGCACTTAAACTAAGGACTTTTTGAGGCATACTTTTGATTTTATGCAGAAGTGTAAATTTATAAAACTACATTGTTTGCTTTACTTTTTGTTCACTGTACATTTAGAGAAGAGGTTTAAGACTGCAGAGCTCAGATTTCAGGGTTCAAAACTGTTTCTCAAGGTAGAGCGACTGGAAGATAAAAACTTTGCTTTCAGATATAGATTTAAACAAAGTCTTCTGTTTCAAGTCTGCTTGCAGTAAGCTCAGCTCAGGAGACCATTAATCAACTGAACTGTAATTGCATACAGATGGAAATAAATATTCTTGTCTCAGGCAGAACATTAAAAAATTAACAAGAAAATAATTTCACAATGAAATTTTCTGCTCACATGAATTTAACAATGAAAATACAAACTAGTTTAGCATCAGAAATAGATTCTTAATATCAAAGCTATGAGATTATCATGGAATGTAATTATAGTTACTTCCTCATCTATCCAAATAGAAAACAAAGCTCTCTGCTTTGCTTGCAGAAAAAGAGACCTTAAAATGGCAGCAGGTAAACCAGTAGCTTTGCTGAGCCTGCATGACCTGTTATACCAATTGATTTCTTCTTTGGCTTTCTGAGAACCCACTTGATTAAGAAAAAATCCCAAATAAAAATAAAGACAAAACTTTCTCAGGATACCCTATATATTGAACTTGCTATCTGAAACAAAATAAAATGTGAAGACTAATGCAGATATTTGGAAATGAAGGCCTGGAAAAGAAGAATGTCCAAGTGAACTCTTCTGACATATATGTCAATATCTCTCTTGTTACAAAACTTGAAAGACAGAATATAATACTTTTTTTGTTAAATAAAAACTCCACAAGATTAACATGGTATAAACCTTTAAAATAGGCCCCCAGAAATAAAGACAGGAATTCCAATGACCACAAAATTGGAGACTCATTTCATAAAACAACTATTAAATATTTCACACACACACAATTCGGTGTATTATTCATGAGATCTTGGTATTTTGAAATCACTCTCTAGTTCACTCACTGAGATTTATATAACAATGTAGCACAGAAAATAAAGCTAGAGAATTGGAAATTTACACTTGGAAGGACTGGGCTAAAACCATTTGTTCTCTCCTCTTTCTCCTGCACTAAATTTCTTTTCCTTTCTTAAATAAACCAACCAAATAGTTAAACAGCACTGTTCACGTAGAATAAACCGTCAGCATTACCCATCCTCAGCTACAGTCAAACCAGGCTTTTAGATGGATGAGTTAAGGAACAAGTCAGTCCTGCATTGAAAGCTTGCACCTTGCCACAGAGTTTCATATTCTATTAACAGCATAAAAAACTAGATGACAGGAATATTTACAGAGCTACGAAATACTATTTATACCTTGTTCTTCACTAGGGCTGCAAAATTCTAGGCAGGACATTAATCTCATTTACTTTCACAGTCTCTAAGGACATACAGAATTTTATTCTCTCATGTACATCGGTTGTTTTAAGAATAATTAATCAGACACTGAAGTTCTGAAGTGGAAAAGTTATAATCACTTACCCCAATGTTAAAAGTCCCATTAAAATAGTCCAAATTTGCTTGAATGAACCAAATGTTGTTTAAACCTAGTTCATCACTTCTGTCTTTAGCACGGATCAGAGACAACTCCTTATTTTCTATGAGCACCACCTAGATTTCACACATAGGAGAAAGTAAGGCAAAATAATATTGAGAATTCAATGTGCATTACCAAGCAGAAAACTTTGTAGCTTGTTCAGAAAAACTCTGAATCAATTGCAGCACAGTCTGAGATCTACAGAATTATTAGTTGGTAACCCAATAACAATTGAAGGCATTTAATATTTGCCAGTATTAATCAGCTTGAAAATATTTTATATTTTCCCACAATTTTTTGGCTTCTCTGGAAAGCACTACACACATTTGAGGATTATGCTAAAAAATTTTCATGTTTCAAACCTAAGTCCTCTGCTGAGACAACTGTGACTTTGTGTCCTCTCTACATACACATATTTTTAAGATAATTATCAGAAATGTTTTTATAGAGAATTTACCTGACACGATGGCAACGTATAAGCAAGAACAATTCCGACATGGCCCTGTGAAACAAAAACAAACAACAAAACCTGAGACACCTTTCAGTGTCCCCTGTTGTTCACTCATAACATGATGAGCATCCCCAACCAATGAGAGAACCTTTGAAAGCAGTGAAAATTTCAGCATTTGCACCTCTGCTTTGCTTTGTGGCAGCAACCTAGAACTGCCAAGATTAAAGCTGAAAGAAATTGCAGCACATAAACAAAAATATACATTACCCCTCCACTGCAAAAATCCACAATCAAATCTCCAGGTTTCGCAAGCTTTGTCACTGCTGCTACCAAATTATTCAGCTGCTGCTGCTTCCTGAGAGCCCGGTCTCTAGACATCTTTCCTGGGGGTGACAGAGAAAATGCCTAAGTAGTGACCACCAGTTCTCAACACTGACAATTTTACATGGGTAACTGCAAAGCACTGCAAATGCAATTTACAGCTGAGATTAAAAATTACTAGTACACTTTGGCATCTTAATCCACTTTAAGCTAAATTCATATTTAACATATTAAATATTTGGTAGAACCTTCTCCAAAATTAACTTTCTAGTTGCTGCTGTTAATGTATCCTTATGAACAAACTTATATGAACTTAATGTAAAGCAATCAAACTCTGGCCAATTCTCCTCCACTCCTGTGATTCATGCCCAGAGACAGAGTTCAAACACATTCACAGTGAGGTTGCCAAAATAAATCCTCCTTTACTGTATCTATATACACTATCCTTAATAATTTTGGTTTTAAAACTTATTCTACTGTCAATTTTTACTTTTCATACTAACCAGCCCTACTTATTTAAATGACTGCATGTGCAAGGAGGTAATTCTCAAAGTGACTATTTCTACACAGCAAAGACTGGCTTTCCATCACATCTGTAACAACCAGAACTGGAAAAAACTATTAATTTCTTTCAAATGTGCTTGGTAAAGTCCAACACAGAGTTGCTTCAAATATAATGCATTTGTTGAGCCAGCACCTTACAAATGCTCTGTTTTGTCTCAGTGGGGCTGAGTGCTGACAGACCTATTAAAGATTCCTTTTGCTTGTTCAGAAAGCAGAGTTTGACACAAATGGTGATAGCCCATCTTCACAACAGGAAAAAGGTATTGAGATAACTTTAGTAATAAGTAAAACACCATCAAATTTTCATATGGTGCAAAATTAGCAAATAGATTCTAGGATCCCTAAAAATCAGAAAGTAAAATAGTAAAAGGTTTTATGGGCAAAACCAGATCCACTACTTAGTACTCAGTCAACCTCATGAGTATTAAATCTATAAGAAAAATAATTTTTTAAGAATTAGCCTACAGTCTTCAAAAACTCTAGCAATGAACTCTTCATGGTCACCAACCAACAAGGTTCATCCTCCTTTACTGTGCAGGCAATAACTAGTAAATACTCCCTTGAAAGATGGATAAAATCAAGCTTGAATCAATGGGTCTTTTGCCTGCTCTACCTCTGTCTTTTAAACTTGGTAGCCAGAATTAGAAAAACACAGCAAGCTGTGATGTGGCCTACAGAGAATGTTAGTTAGCATGACTAACTAGTCCTTCATTACAGCTAACAGGCAATAAATTCAACTAAAATGTCTGCATCTAAAAATACTACAGTTCATTTTGCATTTCACAAGCTCCATGATAGTAAACAATGTTAATTGCTGTCTTCAGGAATAGTAAGAAAAAAAGTAGTTTGGAATTTAGCTCTACAAGGCAAAACTTTGAAGAACATTTTTATACAATACACTGAAAGGCTCCCACAAAATGATTTGTTCCCTTCATAAGACCTCAACTAACAGATTGCCATACAGTCCCAGAAAAACTGATTTTCAATATACAGTCACAACAAAAATATTTTATTTGACTTCATAAATCCAACATTACTGTCAATTTAGCCCATGTCAAGCAGAACTTCAAAGTTTCTCTGGCAGAGGTCTTGGCACAAATAAATATTAACATTTCAGAAGGCAAAGCCCCCTTTATTTTTGTATTACGTTAGTCAGCATTCAAGTTCATATAATACTTTATATGAACTCAAATAATCCTTCCATATTTCTCAAGTTAAACTTGAAAAGTCACTAAAGCACTCAAAAAACCCAAAGCCCCATATATCACCTTTAAGAATTTAACCCTCTTCAACTTTCAAGTGCTATCACAGTACACCTGAACAGGCAGCTACCAACATGTACATCTAACACACAGTGCGTGCACTCTCCTGTTACACACAGGAGCACTGCACATGTCTGTTGTTTCAGCACAAGTATCTTTTTTATTTTCCATAAGCCTTGGCTAACTAATTCAAATGATAACATGATTCTACTTTTCATGGAAATTCAGGGGAAGTGTATTCACTGCTACATAGTTACAGTATAGCAAAAAAGTAACTCAGTAACTACAAAATAACAGAAACAGTTTACTGTTTTATACTAAGCTGAACAAGTTTTTCTGAAACCAATGGTTTTTTTTTAATGGTAGTTCCTGAGGATAATTTAGGATATTCTATTTCCTAACACCCACAATATCTTCTGCTAAACTCTTTGATACCTGTTGGCAGGTAAGGGGTGTTAATTGCTTCTTTGTTGTGGAGGTTGTTGTACTTCTGTGTTACGGGCTGATGTTTTGTGTTTACAGAGAGTATTAGTCATATTAATACAGCAGTACAGTGGTTCCCAAGCAACCACTAGAAAACGCAGAATTCAAAAAGACGTAAGGAGCTCAGAAGACATTTATTTACAAAGAAATGCTCTCAACAGTCAAAAATGATAGCACTTTCTTCCAACAAACTCTGCCAGATATTGCAATAAATACAAATAGCAAAGCCAATGACTTTGATGAGGTCCATTGGTCACCTCGGTTACTTGAACAATGTTCTTCTTCAACTTCAGCTGCTTTTATTAAATCTGTGTGGGCCAGTGCTCCCCTTCTCCAGCCTGAGACCACCCTCCAGCTGTCCCCTTTCACTGTATTGCCCTTTCTCCCTTCCCCTCCCTCCCAAACAGCAACCTGTTAGCTTTCAGCAACATCTGTTTCCTACTTGATGCATGACCACGCCAGAGGAGAGAGGGGAAGTCTCAGGAGATGGGCCAGCCAGTCTCAGCATCATCTCCAAGTATGCCCTGGCAAAGACCCAGTGGAATCACAGTCTGAAATACACACTACACCAAAAGGCAAAGAGGCACGCAGGAGGCAAATGTGTCTCAATTCTCCTCTATCTTTTATAACAGTGGAGGGAGGCAACTTTGATTGGGCAAAAAGGATGATCATATTTTTTGAACATTACTAGAATGCAACACAGCAAATAGTGTGCCTGTGGCTTGTTCATTTGGGCATAACTCAAAGTAGGGGACCCAGCAAACGTGGCTGTTGAGAGAGAAGTTGGACCACATCTTGTATTGGGACACATTAACACCTCCTCATTGATATAAATCTGTCCATTTAAAAGCAAAAAGTTACATTCTCATGGTTTCAGCTCTGGGAATAAAGCAGACTTTCACTCCAGAGTAGCTATAAAACAATTAACACCACAAAATGTCTCTAACCAATTCTTCAATGCAATCTAGATTGTAAAATGACACTGACCTTGGCTCTCCCCCACCTGTCAGGCTCAGTATAAATTGTTTTCCTTATGTTCAACCCCCTTACAGTTGTGAAATAATTCAGTCTGGCTGTTTGAGTGATACTGGACTAAAAAGTATCTGTCACTAGAAGTCTGCCTCTTACTTACAAAGAATATACTTCTTTACGATGTGTAAAGGGTCAGACTTTGAGCTCTGACCTGAATGCAGAATTCAAAGGCTGGCCTCTGACAGAGAAGTTTTAAAATATCTGTTGAATTTGATCACTGAAGTATTTATTATAATGTGGGACACCAAATCTGCTGGAATTCACAAAGCAAACATCATCAAATTATCAAAAAACTTCCACTGCTTTTACATTTTCCACTCCATCAGAATCCTTTAAAATACAAGGCAACTTACACAATAGGTGAATTTTCAAAAATCACTCTCATTGAAAAGTAAATGGAAAAACATTTACGTCTGAATAGCTTCATGAACTTTTAAAGTAGGTATTTAATCAACATTTTCATTATGTTGAGATATTTCCGTGTTACCCTACCTTCAGCAATGTAAAAGACTAATTCACATTCTGGAAGGCCAAGGAAAAGAATCAGCAGAAAGAAAAAAAAAAAACAACCAAACATTTTGAAGCATCATGAAGTATCAACTATCCTAGTAGCCAAAGCTCTATGCTGGACTTTTTTTATTTAGAGAAAAGTACAGCAAACCTTAATTCTTTTCTTTTTCATTCTCTTGATCTTGTTGCTTTCCCAAGACTTTAGTCCCAAAGTATACCCAAAAGGAACTTGTAGGTGGGAAAGTATATGCTTTCTGGCTCTGCAGAGAATCTCACAGAGTTACAATGTGCTATGAAGGGAAAGGGCCAGAGACCTCTGAATACCACCAGGACAACTAAATGCTCATGCCTTTTCAAAAGGCACATCTCCAAGCTGCAGCAGAAAGATGCACTTAGCACAAGGTGATGTGCTAGCTTTCTGAGCAGTTTGAGCCCTGTTACTGCAGAGGGACACAAAATATTTCTTTCTCTACCATTCCCTTGTCTGTACTCCTAGGGATGCCCAGGTTCTCTGTTGGGTGCTACACCACTCCTCATGGCGTGGGTCTCTCACTGCCTGTTGAGCTACAGCCCAGTGCTGCTCTCCACATGTGCACAGCAAATGTACAGTTCAGCCTCCTCAGTGGCCTCCTCCAGGCACTGTGACACTGGCCCAGAGAGACAAACAGCTTTTAGCACCAAACAGAATTGTTTTGTACTTATGAAGAGAGACTGTAGTAATTTTTGTACAATTTTTAATGCACACAGTAATGAGTAAAGCCCTCAGAGTGCAACTTACTTCTCTTTAACTAGATATTAATTCCTATGCAAGGATTAAGGATATGCTTTATTATTTGTATGTCACCAAGAGACAACATTTACCAATCTTTTCTTTTTCCCCAAATTTGGATATAATATTAAAAGAATTGCAAGGTACAAAAAGAAG
This sequence comes from Thryothorus ludovicianus, assembly GCA_013397245.1. Lineage (NCBI taxonomy): Eukaryota > Metazoa > Chordata > Aves > Passeriformes > Certhiidae > Thryothorus > Thryothorus ludovicianus. The sequence goes on along the minus strand of VZTB01008917.1, from coordinate 671,492 downwards.
TTTGCTCACTGAACAATTCTCAAGAGAAAAATAGTGTAAAGCTGAATGGCATCTATGGCAATTGCCTGCTTCCTAACTGCTAACACAGATGACTCACAACAATCTATCATTACATTCTAGTTGTCAATGAAATAGAAGTCTACTAGATTTTAACCAAATTGATGTGTTTGTTCACAAAGGCTAAAACATTTGTTCAATCAGATACAAGGTCAGATAGCTTAGGGTTATTATTGACTCATTTGCTCTTTCTTTACATTTGAAAATTGCTATTCTGATCTCTCTTTTAACACAGTAGACATGAAAATATCCATTTTTCTCTTAAAACATTTTTCTGATTTAATTTCAAAAGTAATGGAATTGGGGGAAATTTAAAAAACCTAGTTCTGATTGTATAAGTATTTCCTCACTTTTGCATCAGGGTTTTAATGCATTAGTCCTACCACAAAATATACCACTTTACCACAGACATGGCAAAAACACCCAGCAACACTAACCAAAGGGCTGTGCTTTTATTACTGTCCTCCAGACCTCACCTCCTCCCATTTTTAAGCTCTCTCTCCATTCACTCTTTGAGAATTAAAACATGAGTTAGAGATTCAGTGAAAACACTGTTTTATAGATGAGGTTGCAATGCAGAAAACCTAATTTTCCTTTCTTTTTAATACTAACTTTTTAGGGAATAGTTTGTTTTATAATATGCCTGTTTGAAGCAGAAGTAAACATATCCTGAAGGCCAGAGTGAATAAAAAAATTTTTATGAATGAAAGCTATCAGCAGTCACATTTATTCACACAGTTCAGATGTAGCTTTTTTGTGGTTGTTTTTGTAAGCTTTATTCCACCTTGACTGGATATTTATCTAAATAGAATCTGGAACTATGAGGTTTGGAAACACCCCACATGCCATTACTAGTTGGTACAAGGGCATGTAAATGCTTACTTTTTTAAGAGGTATCAGGCACATATGTCAGCTCTGCAGCTTCACATATTTCTAAAAGCAGCAATCTATTAAATGAACAAAATTGCTATTAAGTTGTCTTGTCATAGTTGGAATATCTATTCACCATTTCCTATCAGGGCGCTGCATTAATTTAATTCAACCCAACAATGATCAGATTTTCAGCAAAGTTGTGTTTTGTTTTTTAACTAACCTCTGAGAAGCTTGGAACTAACAAATGGTTTGATAAAGGCCAATATTTTTTGCCTGGAGCCCCTTACAGCTGAGAGCACATGGCTACTCTGCACTTGGTAGTTCAGAAGGTATCAGTCTCCATTCTCCAAAGACCAGACTTTAAATATTTCAATGCTCCTGAGAAGCCTCAGAGAATGAGCAACATTCCTAAAGTTACTCATGTGCACATATCATAAAAATGGCCTTAGCATTCACTGGGCTGGGGGAAAAGAAACAAACCCTCCTAAACATTACAAACGAAGCCTAGAAACTACCCCTCTGGAGAATGTGCAGCATGCCCTTTGAGTCAACAGGTAAGGCCAGAAAAGAAAATCCCAGAGGCCACCTTATTTTTTATTACATAAAGATTTTTATGATGAAATGTGATGATGTTTTAGCTACAGTCAAGGGAGTAGGAGAACAGAATGCTACAATGCATGATTTAAAATATATTGGGCAATAATCAAAAGGACAGGAAAGACAACTGCACTCCATGAGAACATTTTATTGGGTTTTTTAGATAGGAGTCCCTCCTGATGTTTCTAACCAATCTGCTCTTTATTAAGCCAAGCTGTTCAAAATAGTTTTATCACTTCAGGCACAAAAACCCCCTACATCTCACATGCACTATCTTGGTGTAGTCTAAAAAGGTCAGACAGCTATAAAAACTGACCCTTGACAACCTAAGCAGGAACTTGGCCTGGTTTCATTTTTTTTGTATTAAAGTATTTTAAGCAAGAAAAGAGTACAGCACCTTTAAAAACCATAGACATACAGATATGTCATCTAAACATTCAGCAAAATGAAAACTAGAAAACAAACACCTAACATAATGTAAATACATTAATCTACTATTTATACTACTTTGAAACTATTTTGTACTTGATTATGAAGCCTCTATATATACTTAAATTAATGAGTGCTATCCACACTAGCATGTATCTGCTAGCCATGCTCTTCCAAGTTTTTCACATAATACTGCCAACAGCACTATTCACAAAAATCATGTGTCAGCACCTTTCCCAAAACATTAGATTAATTCCAAAGTTCTCAGCTCCTACACATTTAATCTGACAATGTCTGTTCACCCTTCTTCTCATTCTGAAGCCTTTGAGATTCATACTTTCAAACTATTTTTACAGAATCGCAAAGATTAGGGAATTATTTTGCTCTAAAATGTCATGACAGAATTATGGGCAGAAATAAAAGACTCTGCAATCACACTTCTTTCACTTCTTTGCATATGTGTTCTCTTCCACTCTTCTTTCTTCACCTTTCTGCCTTACCTTCACTCTTTTAGAGTCAAGATTCCACCAAGTCAGCTATTTTGCCTGTGTCTTATGCTCCTTAGGTGCCCAAACCCAGCTTTCACTTATGGTGAGGTATTTAAGATGTGAGGAAGAAATCACAGCAATACAAAACTTAAAAAGTGAAAGCTGATAAAACATTTGGGAAAGAATAAAGAAAAGAGGGAAAAGCAGCCTCCACTGTACTAATTGTGTGGAAAGGTCTCTAACCCCAAAAGGAGTGCTGTTCTGCCTACACACAGTATCATACCAAATGTCAGCAACATCCAGCCTTGGGAGGCAGGGGTTGGTCACTTCCTGCAAGATATCTTCAAATGAAGATGTCACTGCCTGACAAGGAAACCAGAATCAAATGTTTTGTTTACCTCTCACAAGCCTAATATACTGATTCAGAGCTACTGTCTTGCTGAGAAAGGGGAATTGAAGTCAGTTCTCACTGGGGACTAAGAGTGCTTGTTCTTGTAAAAACAGGAGAGCTCCTTCCCCAGCAGGAACCAGAAGCAGCTGCTGCTGAGGTCAGAGCAAGGGCCAGAAGCCCCTGCCATTCACACTCACAGCTGGCCAGCAGCAGCTTGCCTGCAGGGGACCAGCTCTCAGCAGTTAAGAGCAGCAGGAGCAGAGATTTCCCCTTCTGAGCTCCTTATGCTGAATTGTTTATAACTGATTGTTAAGGAAAAGGTAAGGACTGAATTGCTTCTGTACAGCAAGTCGTGAATTGCAAAGAATTAAAGGAAAGCCCAAAAGACCCCTTCTGATGTATATACATCAACTCATTAATTCCTATCACCACTTCTAATGAAGAAAAAAATTTACATATTAGCCATATTAATAATTTGGATGATTCCTGTCTTTGATTTGCTTATCAGCAAGAGTGAGAGAGCACAAAAAAAAGCTGCTTGAAAGACAGACTTGATTCATTATGCCCTTATGTGTCAAGCAACTGGACAACTGGCTGCAAGACAAACAGCAGGACCTTCAACCTAAATTTACAAAGTATTTCTGTTTACTTTACTAAGATGAATGGCTGGAGGAATTCCTCTAGAACATCCTCATGAAAAGGAATGTCATCCTTGAAATTCAATCCTGAATTTCAGTCATTATGAAAATTAAGTCCCATTCTGCAAAGGTTTGATGACTGATATTTCAATATGCAAATAACATCATTTCACCATAGCTGTATATAACTTCCAAACAAAGGCATCTGACTTGCACGTGGAAAGGCCAAGGTTACACATTTCTGAATTTTGTCTGATCTACCCACTGCAATTATCACAGCACTTATAGCTTGATCCTGTATAAATCTGTAGTTTATGAAAATTTTAGAAATTCAATCAAATTTGCCGTATGAAATAAGTATCTTTGGTTTTCATGTGGTTTGTGTTAGCTAAAAAGGCTGAAAAAACATTCAAGAGTTCAGAGGAAATATAGGAATTACAGAACTCCATCATAAGGTTTTAATTCAGTAGTAGTAACTGCTTGACCACTCAACTTTTTTCCTTTCTTTTTTTTTTTCTTTCTAATTAATTTTTGAAGCAAAGTTGGGGCAGAGGGGAATCAAAATGAACCACAGTTTAGATAGCAAACACAATTATTTCCTTCGAATACATAGCTAAGCAGGATATTTTCTATACAGTTTAAGTGAGTCACCACCTTTGGATAGGTGTTCTTTTAATCTCTGATGTTGAACATCAGTATCTGCTTGTGCCAGGTTACCAGTTTACCATTGTAAAAGCAGATGATCAGCATTAAAGTTGGTTTAACCTCCAGAGTTGCACTCCGGAATAAATAAACTTTTGCCATTAGTAGTTCATATGACAGATTTGAGAAAAGCAAACAAACAAAACCACTAACAAAACATTTCAATCAGCATTTCTCCTTCCACAGTCTTTTCCCTCCAGTGCTTTCTCAGACTATGAAGGCACAAGGAGTAAGCCACAAGCTGAGATGGCAGCCCCTCAGCCATAATTAAGTCCCTGTTACAGAATGCCTGATGTGTAACTTTGCAGGCAGCACATCATGACCAAGTTACTAAATTGTCCTTTCAAATGTCTATGGTGCTCTTAGTAACCAGTTTGGAATGAAAGCAACATATATCAGTATTCTCAGCTTGGAGAAGTTCTGTAACTATGTAGAAAGAACCAGACCACTTGCTAATCAAGACAGGCACTATCAGAGAAAAAAACTCAGGCTTTGTAACAAATGTATTCCTACAGAGAGCCAGTCCACTGGTGCCCCCACCACCTTTAAAGGTGTAACAGATATTTATCCACGCTAACAGAATCAGGGCATTTTGCAGAATGTTTCTATTCAAAGTGCTCCTTTTTATTGTTGTCAGTAATCTAAGCCACTCATTCAAGCCCTGCCAAGTTAGGTAAAGCACAAATTAACTATAATCAGCACAAACAAATTATGATTTGTGAGTAGAATATGAGTGGAAGACCAACCAATGAAATAAACAGAATAAATATCCACTCCTTTCCTTTTAACAGATATGAAATAATGGTGTGGTCATCTGGATTACATTACATAGCAATAATCACCCATTACCAACTAATACTACTTTATTGCACACTTCATGTCAGAAAGATTGTGAAGCTAAACAATCCTGCCATCAACAGAAATTCTTCATGATAAGTCAAAAACATGCACCATGAAGACTGTAACATTTTATATCAAGTTGAGAAGATGAAAATTAAATAAAATTTCACTGTGTTTTAATGCACTTCTAAAGGACTACACACTAAAAAAGAGGGGAAATGCCTCTCAAATAGCACAGAACTGTCATCTTATACCACACAACAAATCACAAAAACATTCCTAGAAGGTTTTCAGAGCATGTATAAAATACCAGTTAAGTTGATAATATCAATTCAAAAGCTGCGTAATGATTGATTTATTTTTTTTTTTTAAATTCTGGCTAATTCAATGTAAGATAACCTCAGAAGCACTAATGAAAAGCTAGCTGTGCACAGAGTTCTCCACTGCCTACACTTATGCTTGACAAAAGAGCAGAAGAGGGTGTTCTGTTATTATGAGGAATAAAAGTTCCCAAGCTTGAAAATATTGTCACAGATTAACTCATTTTCCTGAAACCCAAAGCAGAGGCAAAAGTGAGTTTCCAAGACAACAAATACATAAAACTGGCACTTGTTGCCCAATCAATGGTTCTAATAATGGCTCCTTTTTCTTCTGTCTTAAGCAGCTTTGTGCCAGGTGGCCTTTTGTATTATTCTTGCATAGCTTATGAAAGCAAATAATCAAGAAAAAGCCATAAATCCCTTCAACCATCTTTGAAAGACAGACCTAGTTTAAACGGGACAAAGAAGTTAATGCAGCTGTGGGCAGCAGCCCAGTACTGCACTCCAGCTCCCCAGGCTTTACAAGTAGGAGCATTAGGACACAGAGCCATGACTTCATTTGGCCCTTCCACAGCAAGCAACTCTACAAACTACCAGCATACTAAAGGACACCTAAACTAAACAGAAAGGTCATCCATAAACTTATCTCCCACACAAAAACTCTGTACTAACCAGTTTACAGGAGAAAATGTACAACAGTATGTTGCACGTCCTTATTTTGTTACTTTATATGTGAACAAACTTAGACAAACAGTTTTGAGGGGATGGAGATAGAAAAACTCTGCAGCATGAACCAAAGTCAATTCAAACAGCTTGCTGAACTTCCATATATTGAAGCCAACAGAAATGAAAAATTATGAACTCTTTTCCAACAGAAATTAATCTGCTCCGTCAACTAAACAAAGACTCAGACTGAAGAAATACCTGCCTTCAGAAACTTGAAAAGAAAATATATCTCCCACTAACTGCCAGAAGGCATGTTCATGAAACATCTGCCTCAATGAAAAAATACACAACTAAACACAGACTTATAAACCTAAGATATTGAAACAATAGACAAGCATTTGTAGAGTGCTGTACAGCAAATGGGCTTTGACACAAACTTTATGTGCCAATATAATGTCAAAGGAGCCAAAAGCTGGAAAACAAACAAAAAAATCCAGCAAAAAGTCATCACAGCAATGGTTTTTTGGAAAGATCTCTGGAGGCTCTACTGCCCTTCTAGTGTAAAAATCACCTCAGAACTTTTTTTTCCTTTAATATCACCAAACATGGATAAAGAACTGTGGTACTGGAGGTCATACAGACAAGTTTTCTTTGTCATCATCTTTTAATGCTGATGCAGAAATCGATCTAAAAGGTCACCAAATATCTGCAGCTACAGACTCCATCACCTAATAAATTCAAAGAGGGGATGTCTTGCACTGAAACAAATGAATAGTTTGGAGACTTTATAGCAGTACCTGTTCAAGAAATGCCTCAGTAGTTCATCTGCTAGGCAGTGCCTCAGCTAGCAGATCTTAAACATAAAATCTGTTCTAATGTATATAAGCATACATTTCTGATAAATGACTATAGGAATGCTTTGCATCATTTATAAATGAGGACATTCTAAAATCACTACATAAGGAGGAAAAGAAAACGTTTATACTGCAAGGATTGTTTGGTATATTTGAACAAATTTGGCCTGTCACATGTACACACACAAATTGGGTGTAAGCAAAAGCATATGAAGCTCAGAGAGCAAAGAGTCACCTTCTTCACAGTGGGGTTAATAGTTTGCATGTTGTTACCCTACTGTCCTAAATCTTCCCTTTCCCAAACTCCACACAGAAGAACTTGCAAGATTCCTACAGCATCCCACTCTATGTACAATGCACACACTGACAGCCAGCATCCCTTCTCTGGACTTATAACTGTGTGGGGAATTGTGAAGGGAAGATCCCAGGAACACTGGTCTCAAGGAAATCAATGCTCCCCAAGTAGGTGAAAGGAACTGAGAAACACAGGGATCCTTCACCTTTGCATGGGCCCCACCTTTGAGAGCAGGGCACATCCACACTCCTGCTGGGAGCTCTGAGACACATGTTCTGCAGATGCTCGCGCCCTTATTCACCCAGAGAGCAAAGGAAGCATTGAAGAAGAGTGAGCTAATGGGGTAAGGATGTTGTGTGCAAATTCTCCTCAAGCCAAAGGCACAAAACTGTTCTGACAGTAACTAATACAGCACAGCACAAAGCCTAACCCACAGTGAGAAGGGTCATCAGTCAAATCAATAGTGTTAAACAAATAAAATCTTTAAAATGGGTGTTTCTGCTTTAAGAGTGGAATTATTTTGAGGCAATTCGATGGCATTGTTTTATTTAGATTAAACCACTTGAAGTAAAAGCCAGAACAAGCATATCTACAGTCAAAATTATATTGCAATTATATGGAAAAGTGTTTATTACAATGGGGAAAAAAAGACTATACAGGTCTACAGAAGTAGCTTAAACCGAGTATGCAGTAATTTTAAAAGGTCTTTTTAATTCAAAAAGCCATGAAAACCTGAGCTGCAAAATAGTGATCACAACCTCCATTGTGTACTTGCATAATGGCAAATATTGGCAGAAAAATGCAAGAGTCTACAGGCACTGAAATTTGAGGACAGAAGAGAATCAATGGTTCTCCATTCAATTCCCTCCTTAAGTACAAAGGAATTCAAGATTCTCTGATAAATCAAAGTCCGCAAAGCCCATTTCTTCTCTTGTACTACAGCTTTATACGAAAATATAGTAACAAAGTATGCTTCTAATTTTACTCATATAGCAGCCACTGGATGTCTTAAAAATGGACACCAGACCACATTCTGTTAGATTTGATTTCTCCTCAAAGCTGTTCTGAGTTAATAACCAAAATATTACAGTGCTAGGATTTTTCTTTTAATTAATTAGTAATGAAAATACTTAATAAAAATTTGTTGAGCACTGTGATCTGTGTCCCTCTCTGACACACAACAAAATTAAATGAAATATAAAATGCAGTAAGGAGCACTCATCTATACACCATATTTGTGATACAAAGCTGAAAGAAAAAACTAGTCTTAATGCTTATTCCTTTGGCATTGTGTATACTGCACAGTAGCAAATCTGAGTCAGCTTAATGAACAAAATAAAATTGAAAAGTTGTGATTCTACTGAAGTTTTTGTTGCTCAGTTTTTACATAACCTCAGCAGGACAATTTCTACTCTGAAATAAAGTACACATATGGTGGAAGTGAGGAAGAGTAAGCTCTACAAGCCACTGCAAAATTTAAATGTACTACATAAAAACAAAGTCAAAAGGAAGTTTCCTTATATCTGTTTCGCTATTTAAAGAAAGAGATGGTTTTTAAGCAAGTATTTATGTATTTATCAAAATTATCAACAACTTACTCAAAAAAAGGTCTACATTCATAAAGAGTCTTGAATTAGATATGAGATACTACCTAATTATTCAAGATTAATTTATCCTTGCAGGACTTTTGGGAAAAAATGTACCACAAAATCTGCTCATCTTTCTGACAGCACAATCATGAACAAGTGTCCACCTAAACCTGCATGTTTTGAATGTGACACAAACCCAGACAAAGTGCAATCTCCAAGCAGCTATCATATTTTGCAGAAAGTTACTCCCATGATTTTCAGTCCCACAGTTTGTTATTGCAACAACCTACCATCTTCATATAAAATTTCTGACTTTGTGGCTCAAATAGGAGTTCAACATTGATAATCTGCCATATGTTCTACTTGCTCCCTACAAGTGAGAATCAGCTGTGACTGTGGTCTTCGTGCCACAGTTAAAAATATAAAGAGGTGCAAAATGAATGTATTAACCACATAAAAAAAAGGGGGAATTGGGCAACACAAAGAATAAACTAATCTTTGTTTACAAAACAATTAAGAATCAAAATGTCAAGAAAGCTTGACTGCAGGTACGATTTATTTTCTGCCTTATGTCTTACCTAACATCATCCAAGTAAGTTACAAAGAGCTTATAATGCCAATATACAACAAGTGAGATCACAAATGGGCCAAAGCATCCAGTAACAAGCACAAGAAGAGGAATGTCAAATACAGGCTGCAGATAAGATGGAAAGTAATCCAATTGGCAGATATTTTTGAGTAGCATAGAATAGAGGATTAAGAAGTGTTCTGCCTCAGTTCAGGTTGGGTTTTTTGGGGGTTTGTTTTGGTTTTAGAGAAGCAGATTATTTTAATGAAGAAATAATTTCCAGTCTTTCAAAAATGATGAGAGCATATTGAAGAAATAATGGCAATGCATCACAAAAATTGTACAGTTATAGACTGTGCATAAACTAATACATTACAGAACACAGGGACATTAAAGATTTAAAAAGATGGCTATATATCCATTATGTTGCCTTTCATAATCATATTCCTCAATATTCAGCAATAGCACACATAGAAAAGCTATACTTCATGGATAAAGAACCAAATCAGCTGCAAAAATAAATGCAGAAGCTGTTCAAGAGTAAAGATCCTTTCTTAATATTTGATTCTTAAAGTTACATACAGAAAAAAAAATAAAGCTCCTGGTTACAAGACTTTTCAAAGTACTTGCTTACAGTTTTGTATTTCCATTACAAGAAAAATGAAGCACATCCATAAACCTAACTATTTTAAAGGATGTCTTTAATATCCTACAATCCAATTTTACAATATACTTGTGTGCTACTACTACTGAAACTAAAATGAAGGTACCTCCTATGGCAAAGCATTGATTCAAAAATCTCTCTGGGAACTCAACACTTCTAATTCTACCTCCCTTGCCCCAGCTGCTTTCAAAGAAACATTTAACTTCTTCTGAAACAGCTTTTATTTAGCCACCATGGTCTCAACTGCACTGTTAAGCCAAGCCATGTTTCAGGTGTCCTTTCAGGAATGGCACAGCAGGATCCAGGCCCAAGTTCCAAAGTGTGTACTAATTTGTCACAGGTACAGCAGCAAGCCAATGTCTAATTCAGATCAGACTTCCACTGCAAAGGGATCTGACAATGAGACCATTGCTTCTGTTGTGAAGCTGAGGTGCTACAGGAATACAAATAACAGGAAAGTCCCCAGCCTTCGAACTCTGCAGACTAATAGATGATTACTATGAGAAGAAAGCTCAAACTTAAGATTTGTAGCAGTCATATGACACTTGTTAGAAACAAAACCAGTAATTCTGCCTGTTGCTGACAGAAAGGTCTAAAGAATTTAAGTAAAAAAAGCCCAAATCATCAAATTAAAATATTATAAATACTATAAACTTATCTATATTAATGTTGAATTTGTCATTAAAGTACATGAAATTTACCTAGTGCAGAAACCTGTAACCTGATAACCTAGTTGATTTTTTCAAGTTAACTACTTCTAGCTACATCCTTTTCCCTGTAATAGGGGGAAAATGAGCTACAAACACCAATCTCTAGTTGCATTACTGAAACGTGTATTTTGAGATCAAGCAGCACATATACAAGTAGCTTCTGTTGACAATACAGAAACATAAGATTTATATAGGTAGATGCATAAAATTTCAAGCAAAATAAACCCATTACTACTGTAAGACACAATAGAAATATAAGGCATGGTTTAGGACATTTTATCTATAAATTGACTTATTTCTTGCACAAAACTAGCAAATATTGTGCAAGTAAAAGCAATGTGTTATTTGCTAAAGACACTGGTTAATTAAATCCCCCTGAACTTGTACCAAAACTCATGACCCCATCCAGGATGCAGCATGAAATGCTAGCTCATGGCAGTCCATGACATGCACCAGCATTTCTCCCTGTCTCAAGCTATGAAGGACAGGGAAAGAAAATCAGTTTCCACATGCAGCCTTGAATGTCACATATCCAGCCTAGAACCACTTACAACCTAAGCTGACATTCAGCACAGCCTTAAAGGTATCAAGTACAAAGTTTAGGACAGCAAAGAGTGTTTGTATAACACAGCCAAGTTTAGGAGTCCATTTTTACTTTTGCCCAGCATACACTGGTTCCTAACAAATTAAATTCTGCAGAAAACATGCAAAACAACCAAGAGCCCGGGTAAAAACTTTGTCCAGTTGAGCTTCATGGAAGCACTCAGAACAGTTTATACTGCCAAGAAGTATCTTAGACTTTGAGGTGAGGGGAAGTTCTTTTGTTTCTCATTTCTTGTCACTAAAAACACAAGAACACATGGAAGATCTGCAAGTGGGATATTCAAAAGCATTTAAGCAGATGTAAGTCTTTTACCAATCAGATACACCAGAAAATTCCAGGGAAAGTGTGTTGATGGAATGGCTACATGAATGATACCTCAACTGGTCTACTCACACTACTTACACGAGCCATTTAAACACTAACACAAAGAGCAACAACTCCATAACAGACCTGCAAAACTTCTAAAGCACAAGCTCAAATACAAGCACCCTATCTCTCTCCATTATTCCTGGATACCTAGATCAATATTCTGCACTAGGAGGGGACAAATTTTATTGCTTAGGTTTGACTCATTTTAATATTGAGATTATTCTCCAATTCTTCTACACTTACAAAATGATTCTACAAACAGATGAACTTCCTACTTGCCTTCGCTGTTTAATACTTTAAAAATTTCTAAAGGATGTGAGCTCCTTTTGATATTGTTATGGTAAGAGGCCAAAAATCTGACATGAGACATGAGCCAAAAATTAACTTTTCAGAAGCAATTCCAAACCATCTGGAAAAGAGGCATTTAGAGTACAAAATAATTAATACCACCTTCAATAAAACACTGAACATACAGTAGTCTGGCCTTTCCTTTGTGTAATTAAAAGTTTTGAAAGCATCAAACTACTCAGAACAGATTATGAACCATTCAAAACAATTTTACCTTTTCTTTTTAACACTATTAGGTTTGGGGTTTTTCTTTTCTTAAACACAGTAGTACTGACATGCTTGAAATTGCTGATTAGAACTTTAAATGAAAAATTGTGCATGCAAACTTGCCTTCAGGAAAAGCCAAGATCAAACTCGTGACCTTATTCAATGTAAAACTGTATCCAAATCAAGTAATGCATTCATGATACTTAACAGGAATACCAAAAACCAATGGAAGTGCAGATGGAAGCCATAAGAAACTCCAAGAGACAGAAAAATTCCTCCTAAACTCACACTTTGTCACAGCTGATTTATGGTTTGGAAACAAACTCCATACTCAACTCTGCAACATAGCAGATGGGGGGAGGAAAGAAGAAGGTATATGCAGCCCCTTGCAGAGTGCTCACCTTTGAGCACAGACATTACCTTCAAGGTATGTTTTATGTGAGCCTATTGTACTGCTGGGATGAAATATCCTGTGATTCATCAACTCCTTATAAAATGTCAGTGAAGAACTCCTCATTTCCTTACAAATATCTTCCCAGAATTAATCAATTTCCAGAAAGAATATAAAACTCCAGCAGAAGTTGAGCTGATCAATCTTCCCTCTCCTTCACTCCCTGCTCAGCTGTTACCTGTTTTCTTAGACTTGAAAGCATTCAAGGCAGGTGTTACTCTGCTATGTATTTATACAGCAATTATTGCTTTCAGGTGTACTCCAACACAATGAATATGTCAAATTATCAACTCTAATTCAAAGAAGGGGGAAAAAATGTTTTAAATCGCTTTTTACAACAGGTGGTCCCAAATGTTGAGACTAGAGATTACTGAGCTGAAAACTGCCACATAAAAAGCATCTTTCTCCAGGATGACTCCATAGTCCAGACCACAGCTCCATCCATCCACGTACAGCTCCATATCCAAAGAGATTGTGCTGCCCTCCTGTGGTCCGTGAGGACTTTAAGCTCCAGAAGTCAAACACAGAGCCGTGAAAAACTCTGATTCTGCTCTAGAAAGACACATTGCACAGCCAAACATTACACTGCCAAGGAACTAAAAAAGCCAAAGTGCTGTTGCAGGGGTATCAAAGGTCCCCTCATGCCTCTGTCTGAAAGGACAGCTCAGGATTTGTAAAGGAAACACAGAACAGCCATGTTGAAACTCAGCTCTCCCTCAATTACAATGTGAAGAAAACAGCAATGTACAAAAATACTGCAAAGACAAGTAGACAAGTAATAAGCCCATAAGTTATGCTGATTATGCTACATAGGTAAGTAAATTATGAGTCCTCANTGGGATATGGCAAATGGGTGACACAAGAGAGCTTAAGGACACAAGCTGTACACCCTATCACTGATGTAACTGGGATTTAAATCTAATGATAAAACTTACAGAACAACCTTCAAATAAGCAGTGAAGACATTTTATAGCAAGAAATACCAGAATACTGAAGCAGATAAAATATCCCTTTTAAAGTCAAGATTAGTCTTACAGAAAATCCATTTAAATTCCTGGATGTTTAGTACTTCCAGTAACTGGAAATACTAAGCTATTAGTATATTCTGGAAAAAGATTATGAAGAGATACGCCAAAAACAATTTAACATTTTATACAACAGCATATCTAGACCATTTGAAGATATAAGAGTGTTACCACCTCCTCCTCCTAAATTTTTCTAATTAATACAAATATGATAAATATGTCATCACTGCCTTCTCTATGAAGCAACATTGCAGCACAGCATCACTCCTAAGTACACCTTATTGATCATTAAAGGATATTAATTTCTATATTTCTATTCCTCAAAAATACCTCTGATGATGATTTTGACCCATGTTCAAAAGAAAATGTCTTTTTGAATCATATTAATCATCTGGATATTTGCTGGACATTGTTCCAAACCATAACTGCTAGAATGGACCAGCATTCCTCCACTCCACTTTAGTAATCTTCCACAAAAAATGACCTGCACCTCCATGCTAAGGAGTACTTAGTACAAACATAACCTCTAAAGCTCTGGTTTAAGAAATGAATAATATAACTTTGGGGCTCTTCTACCCCATGAATAAGGAACACAGAAATATAAAAGGGAGAAGGAAACTAGTAAACTCTACTACAATTATATCAGGAATAAAAGAAAGACCAAACAGTTTAAGTGAAGCAAAGGGCAGAGTTACTTAGTAGGCTACTTACCATTTTCTAAAGATTTCTGATTAAGATATGAAAATTTAATTTAATAACCTTGTTAAAAAATATCTGCTAGGCACCAATGAGTTAATGTTTTTGGGGTTTATGCCCTTCCACATGTCTAAGAACTTCAGAGACAAAAGAAAAAAAAACTCACAGTCTAACAAATAAAACTACTTTTTCTATCTAGGGTAGATCACACTGAAATTCCTCACAGGCAAAGTCAGTTTAGGCCACTTACTGTCAAGTGCAGACATTTTGTCAAAGTTCATTGTGGATTAATCAAGAACATGTTTCAACCATCAGAAGCAAGCCAACTGTTAATTTACAAAAACAAATCATTATGAATTGTCTTCAGTGCTCAAGCCATATATCTGTTAAACATTTCAACTGGCACACTGCAGTATTTAATTTTAATTCTTTAGTATGTTCAGTAAACAAACACAAACCACAGCAAGAATAAAAAAGCATACACTGAACTTTATGTACAGTACTCTACAAAAAAAAATCTCTCCAGACTAATAAACTAATAAACTCCCAATTAACAAGGACTTGTGAACTGTAAAAATCATACCTCCAGGAATTAGACCTCATCAAAACCTGAACTTTTGTTGTAGGGGATATTCAATACAAATTCAGTAATTCTCTGAGGGCTTACACTTACTCCACAAAGCAAGGCACTGAAACAAAGGTGATACTTTCCACTATGACTATCAGCCCCCATATGAAAGTCCATCAACCACACTCATCACAACAGGATTTTACAGAGCAGGCCAATCACCAAGGAGAATGTGTCCTCACTGAACCAAAATGCAGCTGTTAGAATTTGGTGTCATTCTTTCCAGTATGATTTTTAATAAGATTTATGAGCAACTGTTCTTTTTTCTTTGCAGATTTTGAATATTTCAGAGGCTGTAGGCATGTCATTTAGATCAAAACATCACTTAAGAAAATACAACAGACTTCAAGCAAACATAAATACACTGAACTTGTATTCCCTATAATGCATATGCATTGATTTCATGAGGCATGGAAACCAGCTATGTTTTCAAAGTAAATCATTGTGCCTAAAAATCATTGCTACATACTAATTTAGCTTTAACATATAATAGCCTTGGCTCCTGTCTCCAAATAGGCATTATAAAAATATAAAACAATTAATTTTCTTCCCTTGTTTTGCTTGGTAACCCAAGACAATCACAAAAGAAAAAGGGAGGAAGAGCACAGTAACAGTAGGAACAGTGAACATTGTCATCTATGAGATATTTGGCTTGGTGACAAGCCTAAGTTATTATTTCCAGTTAAACTTGAAGAATTTTTTGTCTAAAAATTAGTAATTGCATTCAAACTTCCATGAAAACTGTCCTCAGGCCAACTAGACAACGTTATATCCTTGAACAGTCAAAAGATCCTAAGAAGTCAGATACAAAATACCAAGTTTTGCAAGAATACCCTTTTTAAGGCAAGCCAGGAAAAGATGGTGTACCAATGTTACCTACATTACAAAAACGAGCATTTTTGCTTTCTCTTTGTTACTGAAAATTATTTACTTCTCAAGTACATATCAAGAATATGAGGCAACCTGGCTGAAATGCCATCACAGGTTTTCCAGATCTTCAACTGCAAAATATAATGCACAAATAAATGTGGTTTGAACTTATTTAAATGAATGCAGCAAAACTGTAACTTTAAGGACAAGTTAATGAGAAGCAGCTTCAGTTCAGTTTCCCTTGGATTGTTACACCCATGTGGCTTGCAGGCAAAGAGCTCCCTGATATGGAAAAATCAGCTGAAGAAGAAGGATGAGTTCCTGCTTCAGGATGTCTGAGACACTGAAATAGGCTAAAACACTATTAAAAAAAAAAATCTTCAAAGTCTTTCAAAAAGTTCTGACAGGCTTGAAAGGGAAATAGAGAACTTTAAAGTGTTTCTTTTAACTCTTTTTATTTTACAGAAAAAATTACTGTCTGGATTTAATTTTAAAAATACACTTGCTTTTAACTCTTAAAGTAAAACACACAATTTGCATCTCTTGATTAACAAACATTTTCATAAAATGTCAGATTCCCTCAACCATCTTTGATATTTAAGCATAATCCATTCTCAATTCAGAAAGCATCTTTCAAGTCAAAATATCCAAAAGGTAATGCCAATATAAAAAGCAGAACAAAATAAGAGTGACCTAGCCTCACAAAAAAATCCCAGAAACAACCTGGATACATTGAATCAATTTTGACAATTTCAAATCAAATAACTCTGGATCTAATACACCATTTATTCCACAATTATATTATTATTCAATTTTATGAGCAATTACAAACAACTTTAACATGGACACAAAGTCACAAACTTTTATATTGGTTAGAAGATAATTATATCATTAAGTGCTGCTCCTTTCATTAAAACTAATTTTGTTTATGATGAGAGTTAGAAAATTCTCAAAATTTTCTTCTTTCTCTGTTCAGAGGCCACACTACATTAAATTTCCTTTACTTAATAACAGTTCTGGAAGCTGAAGCTAACACTGATCCTTCAGGATTTTTGTTTGGTAGCCACCAAGAATGTTCAATCAAAATATCATTTAATTCCACAGAACTGGTACACCATGCTCTGCTTTATTGTACCAGCCTGTGTTATTCAAAGGTGCTGAAGTTTCAAAGATGTTTCTAAATTGCAAACATAAACACTATTTTACTGTGTAAATAAATACCATCTCATGCATACTGTTACTGAAATGATGGTTCATTTCAGATGAAATACCACAAATAAAGTACTTATTTTATGTTCTTTTACTTCCTGCTTAACAAGTATTTCAACTCATGAGAGAAGTAGTAACGGTTTGTAAAACTGCAGGTCAATTACCTCTCATTCTTGAATTTCACAGTTGGATAAAAAAAGTTAATAAATAAAAAGCTGTTTTAAAGAAAAAAAAATCCTCTTCTAAAAAATCTTCTTCTTTGTTTGTTTCACAGTGAACACAATGTTTGATGAAAAAATGTGACACTACCAAAGGCTTCTATCTCCATATATCCTCAGAGTAATAAAGCAGCTACAAGGGTTATCACTGTCCAACCCCACATTCACACACTTTCCCCCTCCCTTTAATGTGCTTTGGATGAGCCTAAAGGAAGCACCTCTAATCACATCCAGCCAAACTGACCTTAACATCCACAAAGCCTTTGCATCAAGTAGGAAATGAACCTCAAGACAATGAATCCATTCACAGAGAGGACCAGGAGCACAAGCAAAGACTCCACGATTGACTGAAACTCCAAAAAAGAATAAGACCTCCTTTCTAATGCTGCCTAATAAAACCACTGAGAAGATGTTGCATTTCTTTGTTGGTCACAAATTAAATATAATCTCTTCTTTCCCAATTTTCACATATAATCAGTAGTAGCACAGTATTTCCATTCGACAGCCTTATTTCAACAAGCCCCTCTTCCCAAAATTTTTAACCTCTGCCTTGCTAGGGAAAAAATGACAATACTTCCCATGATAACATACATCAGTACAGGGACATAACCACAAGATGTATCTCATTTTCCTCCTGTCTCACACTGTCACCACCTACACTTTTATATTCTGACCTGCCACCCTCCTTTCACTGCCTGTACTGACAACCACAGTAACTTTATTCCTATGGAAGGTATCTATGGATGCCTTTACTTCTATGGAAAACTCAACACAACCAAGAACTGAGCTAGGTTAGGATTTTTGGGCTGTGTCAGCTGCTGACTGAAATCAAGGCCAATCTTTTGTTCCCAGCTTGCTCATCAGCTATTGATGACCTGAGGGAAGTTGCATCACCATGTATCACAAACAGACTGAATTTTAATACAGATTTGAAACTGCTTACCTGTCTTAGCTCTGAAACATAATGAAAACAGGCATCTTTTCTTATGAAACAGCTAAATAGCTTCACCAGAGGAAGACCCTGTTAAATATACACACAGACATGCAAACCCTCACCTTCCCCAGGACTGACTGCAGATGGAAGACTGCTCCAGTCTAGGGTCCAGTTGGGGCATGGATGAGGAGAAAACTTGGCTTCAATTCCATTTTCCTACATGAAAGGAGAAAAAAAAAATAATACACTTTACCCTTTTAAGATGGTACCAAAATTTTCACTAAATGTAATGGTATTAGATCAAACTGCAACACTGCCAGTCTAAGTGAAACTGAACAGGCAGATGACTCTACATTATACCACATTCAAATCATGTATTTCTCTCAGCCTCACAAAAAAACTCTGCAGGAAATGCTGTCAGCTTCTATGCAAAAAACATTGAATTATGGAACATGATGGACAGTTTTCTTTTACGAATTCCATTAGGCTTCCCAGATGTTCAAAGCTTTAATCAAACAGAAAAAAACCCACCAACCAAACCAATTGAAAAGGTTGGATAATGAAGTCAAACATAAAAGCAACAGTTTTTTGCCATTCTTTATATAAATATCTTTAAAAGGAAAATATAATACTGCAATTCAAACAAAAAAGTTACTTTGATTATTCAGAATTATTGATAGGGTTCCAACAGTCCTATCTTTGCCCAATTCCTGAATCAATCAAATATCAGAAGAAAAAAGCAGAATCACTTCTAAGTCAACATCTATCAGATAAAGACAAACAAAGGGTATTAAACTGTCCAAGGCTGTTAAAATTAGCTTGTACAATGATAATACATTCTACCTACTCCAAATTAAGGAAATATGGCTATAAAAATAACTCATTAAAGAGTTTAAATTACCATTAACTTGGTCATGGTTGGCCTTGGACCCCCTATGAAATGACTTTCTTCATTATCCTCTCCTAACTCATCAGGAACTGAAGTGGAGTGCTGTAGCTGTTCCTCAGGAGCAGACATCAACTCTGGGAGCTGGAGAAGCTCCATGTTGCATTTGCCAGCAGCCTTTTTTACTCCAGGTACTTCTTGAACTCTTCGATACCAATTGGATATCAGGGGCAAGTTTAGCAGATTTTTGCCTCGTTTCTTGCTGGAAACCTTGAATAATAAAATGAGAAGGTTAGTGGCTACTGGAAATTTCTTGCTACAAGCCACCAAGAGGCACGAACATCACAGCATGATGGCAACACAAAATTCAGTTCTGGTTCAGAACTNAAGCCACCAAGAGACACGAACTACAGGAGTGAGCTCAGCTCCACTCTGAGCACGTGCACTCACAGCATGACGGCAACACAAAAATCAGCTGGTTCAGAACTCCAGGTGGAATTGCCAGCTGGCAATTCCCACCCACTTAACAGGATGGAAAGGTTTACATGACCAATTTTAATCAGAATTTCAGTCAGTTTCAAGAAAACTCCATATAAATAATCCTCTTAAATATGTGTATTTCCTAACATAGGAATGATTAGTTTTGGTTGGTCATTAGACAAAAAGCCCCAGTGCAGTAATTTGCAATTAATACTGAACTCTAAGCATGACATTGTGGTACCTGAATGGTCTTTCCTACAAGTACCCTTAAAAGCTCATCCACCAACAGCTGTTTTGCTGGGAACTACAAGCCTGAAATACCTCAGACTATGCTAACAGGTATATACTACCCCTGGTCTCTATTCAAGTCTTTGCATTACATTTGTGGCTTTTTTAAAATTAGTAGTGAAGTTGTTTTTTTAATCAAGCATAACTTTTTAGAATCTAAAGTTCATATTTTTATACAACAATGGTAACTAGTGTATTTCTTTTCTGAATTAAGTGTATGTGATTATGAGTTAATGCAGCCTCCAATAGAAACTAGTATTTTAAGTATAAAAAAATTACATACAAACATTTCTTAAGTAAGAATGTGTTGCACATATTAAAAAAAAAAATATGTTTTAAGATGAAGTCCTGCTACTTTTAAAAAGGATGCATTTGATGAAATTAAATAACTTTCATTTAGATTCCCAAATGTTCTAGAACAATGGAGATCTTCCTCTTACACAGGAGAGGCTGTGAAGTCTCCTTAGACACTCAAAATATAACTGGACACTGCCTGTTTATGACCCTGCCCTGAGCAGGGGAAGGGGGTTACACAAGAGGAGCTCCAGATGTGACTTCCAACCTCAATTATTCCAACTTCAACTATTCTGAGATGCTGTGCCTGCTTTAAACAGAAAACTAAAAATCACAATTAGAGGAACAGGCAGAAAAGGCCATGCAAAACCAACATTCTTCCCTGGATCTGTCCACAGTGTGGAAATAGAAATTGGGAAAGAACACTTGAAATGACACGAAATTTCCTACAGCTCTCCTGCATGCTGTGTTTGTAATATGCTTTGGGTAATCACAAGTAATTAGCAATAGCTAAAGGAGCAAAAGAAGGATGAACTGTGTAACTTTAGTACCTAATTTAATATCCCAATAGTAACACAGGCAATAACACATTAATTCAGTTAAGGAAGGAGTCTTTTGGAAAGCAATTCTAAGGAGCACTGTTACACTTGTTATCAAGTGTTCTAAATTGTATTTTATAAAGTGAATAGTGGTTTTTCCTAGATGAGGAACTGAGCTTTTGTTATACTTCTATTAATTTTCAACAGTTACAACTAATATAAAGCATGAGAAAAGTAACATCAGAATGATAACAGTAATGAAATGAGGTAATGAAAAACAACCTTTCGGCTTCATTATCTTACTTTTTGGTAATTATAATTACAATCAGCTAGTGAGGTCTCCTCATATTTATAGGACGCTATTTTCCAGACACTTAAAGCTTCATTATTATTCACACCCTTAATTCAAAGTGGAACTGCAACTACAATGATTTTTTTAAACACAATCCAGGAAGTCCAGTTATACAAGTGATAAATAACACTTTAATACAGAATTAAACTCTGGGACTTCAAACAACAAGAGTAGTTTTAACTCACTGCTTGCAAGAAGCTTTCAGATGCATGTTTTTCAATTTTGATGACAACTGTAGGCATCAAGGTATAATTGCATAGAAAATGATCATTCACTAGAGGACAGAAATAAACAAACAGTATCCCAGAGCTCTTGTAAATTAGGTAAAAATGAAACTGAAAGCCAGGTTTTCAGGGCAATCCTTGCTGTGAACTAACACAAGTGTACTGTAAAATAACTAGTTCATGAGCTGCAGAATCCCAGGGCTCAAGGGTAACATATAAAAAGTCAATAAACACAAAATTATCAGCTGCTCACAGTACATCCACAAAATGATTCCAACTACATTGCTGAAATCAACTAAGCATCTGATGCAAAAATCTTCTCATGCCTAGCACCAGTAAATCAAATATTGCTCCAAAAAAGTTATGCTCTTACTTTAAAAGATCTTGGGAAAAAAAGGCTGAAATATATTAAAGTTTTTTAAAATAGTAAGAAAGCATTTTGTCTCAATATTTTTGTTTAGTGTATCTTCCATACAGAAATTGCTGTTCACGTCCAATTATGTGATTTACAAAACAAACAAAGCAGATGTGAATCAAGAAGCATTTCTGTAAAATAATTCATCATCTCAATTCAAAAGCAGCATATTGCTATCATCATACAGAAATCCACTGAGGACAATGATACTGGTTAAAGAAGTTACAAAGTGAACATTTGTCATATTATTAATATTTGATAGTCATTATCTTGATTTTTGAGATTATCCTCAATCTGACTAACAGCATCTTCTCCAGGAATTCCCTTTGTCTTCAAACACCATAAGGGAAATTGGGCAAACCAACTTGCAAAATCAAAATGCAAATGTTCCTGGAACAGACACCAGCTTAGCTATAAATCTCATATTTCCAATATATTTAATCCCTATTCTCATAAAACTAAGTACAAGGATTGTGCTGAGCAAGACTCTTGCACAGTCTTGCCACAGAAGGATTTTCCACTGTAGAACTAGTTTTCAAGTTGAGCTCAAGTCACCAGTACTAGTATTCTTAAATTATTATTTTCTGGTCAAATTGGTGCCAAAATATTTCAGTATAATATTTTAACAGTTAACAGTGTTTATTATCTATAACATGCTCTGTATCTAGAAGTAACTTTAGTGACCTCACCAATCCCTGTTTTTTGTATTTGTACAAAAACAAGACAAATCTCTGATTTTGGGTTAAGGTCACATTGCAAACACCCCAATATGCTTCAAATTAACATATTTTACAACTTTTAGGTTCTTAAAAAACATACATGTACACTAGTTAATAATTGCAGAATTTGTCAGCTTACCAAGAACTGATGGATGCATGGCAAAAGCACTAGATCTGCCACAGTAAAATAAAGCCCTTCTGCAAAAACGTGATCCAAGAGAGGAAGGTCAGAGGTTTTTGTTCTCCTGATGTGAGGGGCCTCCCTGTTGGTTGCATCTGGTGCTTCCTGGGCAAGTAGTTTAGAGAAAGCTACACTCAGTTCCAAACTTGAGGGTGGATGTTCATGGACTTCCCCTGGTTTTAATTCCTCTGCTGTTTCTTCAGGAAGCACAGGCACTGCTGCCTTGGCACCTGCCTTCTGTTGTTGAAGTTTCTGCCTTCGAATTTTGTCGTCATTATGAACTCGGACAGGCTCTCCAAGCTTCCTTTCAAACAGTAAAATGTCAGGAGGAATAGCCTGGCAGTGCTCAGGAGAGGCCATTAAAAATCTTTCCACAGCCAGAGGTATGCTGATCTCACAGAGCCTGGTCCACTGGCTAACCTGTCAAATAAATTTCAAATAATTAATGTCTCTACAGACAGAGAAACGAAACCCAAGGTAACTTTTGGTTACTCAATCACTTCAAGCCAAGGAATTCCAGCTTTAAATACATTCTTTGTTAATCTTAGAAAATCAGATATTTCACTATTGCTTTTAAAATAGCAGTTAGGAAGCTAAACCTTATATATAACAGAACATTTATCCTGTACAGCATGTTTTTATTTCCTTATTATTGACATAAAATTAGGGTGGCTGTGTAACTCATAAGAAACAAAACTGTGAACTGAGTTGAAGGCACAGTAATCATTGGCAACCATGGAAATAGCAACCATGCCAGGGTGGAGATCAGCCCCCTGAGAGGCGTGAGGATGGATGAGCTGCCAGATGAGCAAACTGCTACGTGGTAAATGGGCTGACATCTCAGCTCAAAGGGTACTGCTGGTTAATAGCTCATACTCTACCTGAAGGCCACCTAAGAGTGGAAATCTCGAAGAGTCTATGCTGAGGCCTATCCCATTTCATCATCTTTACCTGGAAGGAGGAGATGGCATACACTCCCATCAAGGATGACAGGGAATTGAGAAGAGCAGACAGCAAATTCCCAACAAACTCCAAGGTAGAGCTGCTATTCACCTGAGCCTGCACAGACTAGAGAGTGAGCTGAGAGAACTGATGTGAAACTCAAAATATTCCACGCCTAGGAGGGATGTATTCCCTGGAATGGTACAGGCTAGGGACTGAACACCTGGACAGGTAGCCACTCTGCTGAAAAGACACTGGACAACCTGGTGAGAATAAGCTAAACAAAAGCCATCTTGCCAGTGACAGGTAGCAATACATAGTGCTCTTGAAATCCAAATTAGCAAGAAATTAGGTATTTCTTAGTTTACTTCAAACTTTATAACTCATTTATACTGCCAGATGTGAAACAAAGACTTGACCTACTTTTTAACATTAAGGTTCTTTTTGTGCTGCTGAAAAGTAGCATCTTCAAAAATAATTATTTTTCATCTTTGTGCCAAAATACAGGTACTTCTCCATACAGGAAACTGCATTTTCTAAGCAAATTAAGCTTTTTACTAAAAGAACTTATTTAACATCAATATTAAGAGTCTACTTCAGAGCATTTAATGCTTATTAAAAAAACCAATCAATGTATCTAAGAGAGAAACACTCACTTCAGCACAGGCTTTTAAGCAGGTCTTCTTAAAGCCCAGGAGTTCCAAAACATCCTTTTTAGATGGATCTGCTTCGAATGTTTTCTGTATTATATGTCTTAAGACCACAGAAAGCCCAGCTCGGCAGAATTTGTCATCTTTCACGACAACAGCAGGTAAACTGCAGCTCTGCACAACCACTGGAAGCTGACACCTGGAGATTAAATGGACCTCAAGATCGCCAGCGAGGTTTTTTGTCACACACTGATCGCCCACATCTTCAGCAGTCAGCACTAAAAAAACTTTAAATAATTTGCAGTCACAGTAGGATAGCAAAAACAGTGAGATAGATGTATGAAGAGGAAAGATACTATCTCTGTACTGATGAGAAAAAGCCAGATATAAATGTTCTTCAGCGACATTATCTTTCATCTTCTTCCTGAGATGAAGTTCCTGAAATAGAAATCAGAGTACAACATTCATAAAAGAATACAGAATTAAAAAAAAAAAAAAAATTAAAATCACTGCTTCTTCCACTATTTGCTGCAACTGATTTTAACATAAGACACTACTAAAGACATTCTGCCTGAATAATTGGAAGGCCCTTTTTTTGAGAGAAAGGAGTGGTTTCACATCAACACTGTCTCTTCACATACAAGATCATGGATAGGAAAATGATACCTGTAAATTTATTTTTTTTTTTTTTTACATTTTAGCATATTTCTGACATTAACAAAATCTAAAGAAAATGCTTCATTTTCAATTTTTAAGTACATAAACGTTTTGGAGCAAGGCTTTTTTTTTTTTTAATATTAAAATTTCTCATATAGTTTTATCATAAAAAACAAGTTCCTGAGCTTATATCTTCAACAGTCAGTTCCCTAATACAAACATCTATCTTTTTGTAACTGCTAAAAGGCATTTATAGCAGGTATTTAGGCCACGGGAAATAATACTGCCTTCTGTACTAAAAATAAATCAAGACTTGGGTGAGATAATAACTGAAGGACTCCTAAGCAAAGAAACCTTCACCTCATGATGCTACATGAACACCTCAAACACACAACTGCTTTAAAGCAGTCGAATTCAACAGCAGCAGAGCTGAAATTAATACCTTCTCCATATACTAAAAACTCAAATTAATTTTCCTTACAGTGGGTTGAAAGCTACATTTTTCCTACTAGAATATTCCACAGGAGTTTAACACAAGGCACTGATGCAGTAATTTTTCTGCTCCGTCACTCAGCAGAATCGCCCATTACCTTACAGATGACAGGTGGCACTGAAAAGCCTTAGACACTAGATGGCACAAGCGTCACAGACCACAGCTCGAGCACAGGGAGGAAAAGAAATTCAATTGTTGCTAAGAAAGGCCAGAACAGGGCTTTACTTACATATATAGAAAGCATGAGTGACACTGGAACAGCATCAGTCTTTGACATAACTGTCTAGATAAATGAGGTCTTTGCACAATTACACGATATGATGCAAGTACTTTTAAAAAAATTAAAAAAAAAAACAGTTTTCATTTGATACATCTTGATTATTCAATTTATTTTTTTCCTTGTAGACGTGCACATCACACTTACTGCATTATATTGCCTACCACAGGGCCAAATCAACTGTCCAGAAAGAGGGAATGGAAGAATAAAATCAAGTCCACCTGACATTAAGAACATACTAATGTCTGTTACAGTGAAACATTTTTAAACCATTAAATGACAAGAACAGTGCCTCTGCTATGAGTATTGTTGCCTTTCTTTAATTAATACACTGCCACATAGAGAACAGGACAGCACACAATGTGATACCTACTTTATCACAAGATATTCTATTTGGATAAATTTTGACAGCATGGAAGTTGAGACAGACTCTATATCCTAAGTACAGAGCAGAAATCATCCAGTGAAGGCACTGCCAGAGAGGTAAACCAAGAAGAGTTACTGCTACCATAGCCACACCCATAGCTTCTAGCATTTAAACTCCTATTTTCGACTAAAGTACCTCTTTGGATATTAAAAATGCTCTTATAAGCATTTGGGTTATTGTTTCTGTTTTCCAAGGGAACACAAAGAGCTCACAAGTCCACCTTTTGCTGGGCACGCAAACCACTCAGACATTCACCTCATCACTCATTTTTTTCTTCTAGTTGATGTCCCTGGACTCAATCAGCTATTTTTGGTCATTTTCCTGCCATGCAAAACTGCTAAATACTTAGGTAAGCTCTGACAAGGTTTCTATTTCCAAAGTATATTATTCTATAGTTTCCATCTATTAATCATCCGCTCTTACAATTTATTTTTAAAAACTTCTTACAAGTAATTTTAACAAAATGGGCTTCCATAATGACTGCAACTTGCTACATAGGTCATTAGAATATCAAAGAATATCAAGGTCATTAGAATATTCAGTCTGGATTTATTTGAACTGTTAGTTATTGCAAAAATTTCTTTGTCCCTCCATCACACCAGTAATTGAACCTCTCACAGACTTTCCTCTCAAAGAGCCTTGCAAGGCAGAAGATTCCTGTGTTCCTGTTAAACATGTGAAAACGCAAAGGCAAAAAGAATTTTTAGTCCAGGATCACACTGGAATTCTGTCCTAGGGCAAGTCAAAAATTTGGACATTTTTCTTTAAGGGCTTTGCTGTTTGGTTGGTGAGATTTTGGGTTTTTTTAAGGTCAGTCTGTGACAATGAAAACTACAGTCACGCTAATTTCATTCTCTAATCTCTCACAGAAGAGAAACTGAAATAATCTGTCCAGGAATTCTGCCTATAAGTGACTTCACCTCCATTTCCTCATTGTTTCCTGTGAGAAGAAAGGCCTTCTTGAACCATCACTTCAACTGAACTGTACATCCTTACACTGCCACACCCCACCTGTCTCCTGTATTTTACTTCTGAGATTCCCTCCCAACGTTTTGTCTCTAAGCACTGACATTATAATTGCTTCCTATATTTTTTTGTTTCCAATACAGGCGCTTTTCTGCTCTGCTTTGGCTTCAGAGTCTATATTCCTTGTGGATTCATGCACAGATAATCAATTCAAACACTTAACAGCCTACCTGGTTGCCCATTCTCACTTAAGTATTTTCACATAACTACTACCCATCCATCAAATTCGTTTATTAATCCCTTGGCAGCCTACTGAGACAAAAGCAGACACAAATATACACAACAAAATGAAATGTGCAATACAGAACTAACCAAACCTAGTAAGAAAGACATTGCACTATTTGCTCATAGTATTTTTTCCCAGCACTTTTTTCTCTAATTAGACCACAAATTCTGTGGGAAGAGGTGGATTTTATTCTATTGGCCATATTCAAACTGTACCCACTGTCTGAAAGAGAGAAAATGAAAAGCAATGATCAATACAGGATTTGCATCGTAACTTGAAAGACAAAGATAAATAATGCTGCCTAACTTTGGTATAAAAGACACTTACCTAAAAATCATACATATTACGTAAGTGTAACTTTCACTAGCTGTGCTGGTTTTTACCATTCTCCCTTTCAACAGCACTGAACAGTTAAATTAGTTTCACCCAGCTGCCCTGTTAATAACGTAATAAAAAAAAATCACTGCTTTAAAACCACGTGTTTCCCATAAAAATTAAACTGTAAATAAATTGCAAGTACACAAGCACCCTCTTCCTTTTAGACCCTGAAAAAGATCCCATTTATTTATTAATTACTACATTGCAAAACGGAACTTTTGTTAAGCAGGCACGCTGACATTCGAGAAACGTTTAATACAATGCCATTTAAAAACGCGGCAAATATTTAACTTAGTGCAAAGTATTATTTGCGCTTTAAGGCGCATAACTGGAGAGCTTGGAGCTCTGTTTGTACCCGAGACGATCCATTTACTGGAGGCGTTCAGGGCCACCCCGGCACCCTGAGGGAAGCACGGAAGAGCTTCGGACCCGAGCTTCAGGCATGGATAAAGTGGAAGTTGTGGAGGGCTCTGGAGAGCCAGGTCCGGGCGGGCCGCCAGGGACAGACCCGGGACACGGGGGACAGACTCAGGACAAGCCTGAGCTCGGCTACTGCAGAGAGCGGCATCACCAGGGCAGAATTCCCTCACAGACCCGCTCCCTAAGGCCTCAGCTGCTCTCGGCACCCAGGCAGCGCAGCCAGCCCAATCCCAGGACTCCACCACCGCCGCCGGGCCGCTCTCCCGCCCTTTCTCCCGCTCCTTTTCCTTACCCCGGCCCGGCCGCTCCCGCCCCGGCTCCGCCCTTTCCTGCGCCGCCCCGGCCCGCGCACACCGCCCGGAACTGCCGCCCGCGGCCCGCGCTGCGCGGGGGGACTGCGCTGGCGGCGCACTCGCCCGGCCGCCTTCCTCCGCCTCCTCGTTCTCGGTAAGCACCGGCGGACGGTTCTGAGGGGCTTGGCAGAGGGGGCTTGGGAGGACGAAGAGAGCGATCGGGAGGATGAAGGAAGAGGGGAGTTGAGAGAGGGAAGAGCGGGGTTGGCAACAGAGAGANNNNGGTGGCAACAGAGAGACGGAATTTTGGGGTTGGGAGGGGAAGAGGGGTCTGAGAGGAGGGGAGGAAGAGGGATTTAGGAGGAGGCAGATGGGGTTTGGGAGGGGGGAGGAAGAGGGAGATTGGGAGAGGGGTCTGGGGAAGAGAAAAAGAATTTAAGAGGAGGGAGAAAGGGGGTTTGGGAGCGGGAAGAGGCGTTTGGGACGAGAAAAAAAGGGATTGGGAGCGGACAGGAAGGGCAAGTTTGGGTGGGAGAAATAGGGTGTTTGGCAGGAGGGAGGGAGAGGGGAGCCCTGAGGCGCTGTTAGCCGGGCCCGGGTGAGCTCTGGGTGTCCTGCGGGGCCGGGAGGGCCCGGGGCGGGCACGGTGGGGCCAAGGGCCGGCCCCTCCCGGGCACACGGGCAGGCCCCAGTAGGAAGGTGCTGGTTTATTCTTTGGAGCGTGCTGGAGTGTTGCTTTCAGATGAGAGGCCTTTCCTTCGTTCGTAAAAAGAAATCCCAGGGGGAAGTTTGTGGCAAGGAGATGGCGGAGGGTCACTGTGGCTGTGGTGTAACTGTTTCAGAAATTCCTTTTTAACTAAAGTTTGCTTCTCTCTCCGAGAAATTACCGGGAGGATGATACCCAGTAATTTGTACACTTGATAAGTTTCAGTATAGACAATGAATGAGGCAAAGGTGAAAACAGCAGTGGAGGTGTACTCAGTTTGCCAGTGACTTAAGCCAATGAGCAGTGACATTTTTGAAACATCTTCAGGTCCATTTTCTGCAGGATATTGAAGCTCAGTGGTAGCAGGGCTTAGTAAATCTCAGCTGTGCAGGTACAGTTATCACAAAATATTCTGAGTTGAAAGGCACTCAAAAAGAACATGCCATTTATTAGGAAAGGGATTCACAAGGTAAATACATCACCACTGCTGCGTGGAACAAGTGCGTTAGTGACAGCAGACACAGATAAGGGTCGAATAGTTGATGTCTTCTTTGCACAGACCTGACCTGTAAGACCCAAGGCCTTTTGCCACAAGGCAGAGCTTAAGGAGAGGAGGAGCTACAAGTTGTGGAAGAGGATTGGAGCAGGATTGTTTCCCTGATCAGTTAATGGGCCCAGCTAGACTGCATTCAAGAGTGCTGATAGGGTCTTCAGAAAGCTGATTTCTGTCATCTTCTAAAGGCCACAAGACTGGGGGAGATCCCAAAGAATGGAAAAAGGCAAACCTTAAGCTCATCTTCATAAAGGGCAAGAAGTACAAGCAAGAGAACTGCAGACTGGTCAGTTTCATTCCTTCCTCCTGTGGAAGGATCATGGAGGAAGCTATTTGAGGCATAAGAAGGAACAGGTGGGAACTCGGAAGAGCCAGATCTACCAAGGATAAATCATGCCTGATCAATTGGCTTGTCCTCTGTGACTAAATAGCTAGATCTGAAGATGGAGGGTGTGTTGAATACCATCTGCTGTGGGCTTAGGGGGATATAATGGAAGCTTTAATTTACCTGAGGATGTTATTGGAAAGATAGAGCCAGTCTTCATACTCACATGCACAGTGGGAGAATGAGAGACAGCACAAGTTAAAACCTCCAATTAAAAGCAAGGAAATGAGGACAGTGAGGCATTGGGATAAGTTGTCCAGAAGGATTTTTGCATTCCTGTCTTTGGAGATTTTTGGGATCCATCTGGAAAAGTCCTGAGCAAACTGGTCTGAATTCAGTGTTGACTTTGCATTTGAACAGGATGCACAGGGTGACCATGTGGGACCCTTTCCAGAGGGAATGATTCTGTGAATCTTAAATAATTCCTTATTTCTGTGGAGAAAACAGAAAATATAGGGCACTAGTGTAATTTTAAAAATATTGGATTCACTGGTTACAGTGATATTGATTGGAATACTAATTTAAAAGTACATTGTAAAATATGTTGTAGAATAGAATTTAAAATTAAGGATGCCAGTACTAGTAACTCCATAGCAGGAGATCTTATACGTGTCTTATAAGATTCTTTGAAGAAGATGACAAGGAAATTAGAACTGATTAATACCATTGTTCTCATTAATACAGTTACCAGACTACTGAAGTGCGTGAGTTTTGCAATGTCCCTTGTGGAAAGTAACTGAGAAATTATGCTGTCATAAATCAAGTGCTGATTAAGATACTGTAGCAAAAACTGAAAATAGAAGTTCATTTTTTCCTGCTTTTAAGATTTTCCTTGATCTACTTTCTTAAGGTTCATCAGATCTGAAAGTGACCTGGAAGAGGCATTATTGGTGAATAAGCAAAATCTGCCACTGTCACTGTTAACAGATGTAGTCAGGAAGAGTGTAAATTCCGAGGATCCAAAGGGACAGGGAGAAGTGAATTGATTCTATGGTGGTAAGTGAGAAACAGTGCAGCGAGTGTGTTGGAGGTGTTGGAAGTTGTTGATTCATGTGACTGTGTTTTAAGGTAACTACTAGATATCTTGAAGGTAGCTGAAAAGGATATGTGACTGTAAGGCCTTTTAATCATCAGTAGCAGTAAAAAATAAAAATATTGATGAGTTTATAAACTTATGACATAATAGCAGAAGTATAAATAAATAGAGGATGTGTACTTTCTTGGAGAAACATCTTTAGTAGTACCCTTGCCTTAGAAAGTAATAGGAATAGGGACTCAGAAACAGATGGTTGAAAATATCACCATATCTGAAGTTGTAATGGAATTAGATCCATTTAGCTGCAGGTTATGATGAATAAGATAATACATGGGCGGGCATGCAAAATAATAGATGGCAAATGAAAGAAAAAAAGAAGAGATGAGATAGCCATAAGGAGAGCATAATTACCAATTTGCTTTTTTCAGATGATACTATTTTTAGTTATTGATGTGTTCATCTTTCCATTGAATATACTTTTTTGACTCCCTAATAGCTTTTTTTAAAATTTGGAAATACATGCCTAAACTGAGCATACATCAACTGTTTACTTACCCCAGTTTCCTCTCTTCTCATGAGAAATTTCTTGTGATATGTTATTTGTAACTTAAGTAGCCTGGGACATTATAATTGTCCTCAAGAGCAGAGAAAGAATTGCTACAAATTACATAGTAAACAGAAGAATAAATATGGAGAACCCTTTTAAAGTTTGGGGTTTAACAGTTCCTTTCAATATATGTCTTTAAAAAGCTAGAGCTAGAAACAAATCTGGGAAGTGTTACCTTCAGAGAGATGAAAATTGAATTATGTTTAATTTATTCTCTAAAGTATTAGGGAATGGCTGTGGATGACTGTTGAGGCTGCCTGTTTCTCATGTACACAAGTATATATTCCTAGTAGAATTCCTCTCTCCCTCATAGAAGAACTTAAAGGATTTTTTTTTTAACAGGGAGTTCTACAAAATTTCTGAAATTAGTGTTTCAATTCTGCTGCTCAACAGAGGGTTTAACAGAGACCTGGTATGTGGTACTGACACTTGGAAGGCATGTTCACAGAACAAAGAAATGCAGGACATAATCTACCCACAGATCTCAAGAGCAGCCTGAGCGTTTATCAGAGGTAGATGCATAAGGAAAAGAGGGTATGTGCTTTCTGTGCTCTGTGAATTCACTTTCTGTAACCATCAGAGGGAGACTGAATTGCTGGGATGGGGCTTGCAGGGGCTGCAGCCTGTGCTTGATCAGTGATGCAGCCCAGTAGCTGGTGTGTAGCACTTCCTGTCAGAAGTTCTGTGGCCATCAGAAAATGATTGATTTCTCAGGTAGCAAAGATTAAGGAAGAGGGAAGAGATTCTTGAAGAGGTTTCTTTAACTCTCTGCTGGGTCCATTGATAAAATCCCTATGAAGTTCTGTACGTTGAACTCCTTGATGATCTCAGTCAAGAGATTCTCTGGTGTCTTGTGAAAGCTCAGCATGAGATAAAGATTCCTGGGGACTTGTGGACAAGTGTTGAGGGAGCAGCCTGCCAGTGCTGGTGTTTTGACCAGAGAGGTAAAAGTTCTCTGCCATGAATATCAAAAGGAATTAATCAGACAAAACTTTGTAAGCTTCAGCTGAAAAAGCTGTCCAGACAGTACTTTTGATGAAAGAACTCATGAAAGGCTTTTCAAGAATGTCTTCTAGATTATTGTAGGTAAAAACCCAAACCCATGAACATCCTGATGTGTTTTAAATTACATTTAAAGGAATTATTGGCAATAACACTTCTCATACATTTTTTAGAAAACATCAGGAAACTTCCCATGTTATTTCTTAAATTATTAATCGTAATTTTCTGATTTTAGTTAGATATCTGTCTTTGTAGGAACAATTTCTGGTGTAAATGCTGTTCCTTAGATTTTTTTGAGGAAATTAGCACAGTGCTCCAGTGTGCAGGAATGTATTGCTATGAGGCAAACAGTTTTTAAAGTCACTGTAACCTTTTCCTCAGTTTATTCCGTTTCCATGGACACTGTGGCATCTCACAGCTCTGGATAATCATTTTCTGACATCACACTTAGACTGTCACATGAGTGTGTGGATAAGTCACAATCCGAGTTACACATTTTTTCACTGCTTTAGCTAAATTTAAAAATGTATTTTCCAGCTATTTTATATATATATATACAAAATAATACACCAGCTGTTTATATCTTAAATGCTACAATGAACTGTAATTTTCAGAAGTTTCAAAAGTTAACTTTTCTACAAGTAAGATTTGTCCTAGTTGCTCTTAAATGATCAATAAGTTAGAAATCACTGTATGTGCAAAAAATGTTAAGAA
Source organism: Thryothorus ludovicianus (assembly GCA_013397245.1). Lineage (NCBI taxonomy): Eukaryota > Metazoa > Chordata > Aves > Passeriformes > Certhiidae > Thryothorus > Thryothorus ludovicianus. The sequence goes on along the minus strand of VZTB01008917.1, from coordinate 638,082 downwards.
GGGTGGTAATTGCTTTTCTTGAAGGTAATATTTATTTTGCATACTTCTCGGTATTTTTATGTATGAAATATGAAGAATATTAATTTTTTTTCATTTACATAAGTATGATGAGTTTCATTTCTGAATATCATATATGCCAAAGAATGAATTTGACATTTCAGATGTCCAGTTGTATTCTAAGTTCTGCAGCACTGAAGTTCACAGTCATCTTCTAATGATAATTAATTCACATATAATCCTTGCTGTGGTTTAATATAATTTCATTTTAAAAAGGAAAGAAATCTTCTATTTGCCACCTGCTGTTTGAATTATGCTTCACGTGAATAAAGTTGTCATTGTTTTTCTTTTAACTCAACGTGGAAGACACAACTATGGCTGCTACAGTGAACTTGGAGCTGGATCCCATTTTCCTGAAAGCCCTGGGCTTTTTGCACTCAAAGAGCAAGGACTCTGCTGAAAAGCTGAAAGCTCTTCTTGACGAGTCGTTGGCCAGAGGAACTGACTCGAGCTATCGTCCCTCTCAGAAGGTACTGCTCTTAGGGGGCATGGCTCCTTTTTGTGTGCCTCAACAAAGCCCCTGCTATTCCTGGTTCCTCTTTTATAGCTGAAAAGTTTAAAAATAATCAGAAGGTGAGGAAAAAGTAATTATGGAGTGTTCATATTCATCGTTCGCCTTTTCCATACAACATAATCCTTTCAATTAATAGAATTTAATGGGAAAAAAAAAATCTCTTTATCACGTTGATGCACCAAGACTTAATAGAGATATTCAGCATTATATCAGACATGCTGTGTAAGGTGCACCCAAAGTTACATATTTCTGCAGCTACATTTCAGAGCTAAAAGTTCTTTAAGATACAGATTACCTTTGCCACTGATAAATAGGAAACAAAATAAGCTATTTACCAATAAAACTGTATCTCTTTCCTTGAAATTCTATTGATGAAATCATATGAGAAAAACACCAAATTGTTCAAAGCAGAAATGATTTTCAGACTGAAACCATTGCTGCCCAATGGATAAACATTACTTTTCATCTCCTGAAAATTACTGAACACCTGCTAGAGAGAATATTTGACTCTGAGATGAGCGTATGGAAGTAGGGGACATCCTCGTGCTGCTGTGTATTGCCATATGGATAATGAGGTCCTGTTCTCCCCTAGGATGCCTGCAAGTCAGCCTGCTGTGTTTTAATGATGGTCTGTATGCTGATACATTTGCAATATCTCATTTCTACGTGGTTCCAAATAACTAAAATATGTTAGTACTGCTCAGCATACATCATACTTTACTGTGTGGTCTAACTCCTTTCTGTTCATCTTGTTAACTCCCTGAAACCTGACACAGGTCTCAAAGCTCTCACATGCCCTCTGTGTCAGAGCTCAAAGAAGTGATGTGTGGTTTAGCAGGGAGCAGAATAACAGTGCAAAGAGGTTTGGGAAACCAATTCTAATAACAGCTTGGCTGGCAGTCACCTGCCCTCTGGTGAAACTGAGGCTCAGGCCAGAGGAAGAAATCTTTTATTCTCCTCTTTTCAGTATGTCCCCAATATCAACAGGACTGCAAAGGTCAGAAATGAAAAAAAGTACAAAAATTCATTCCCTTGCTTTCAGAGGCTGCAGGGTTAATTTGTGGTTGACCATGAAATCCAAGAACAGAGTAGGGAGCACAGGATTACCACAGTCAAGTCAACAAACTTTGGAGGGCTGAAGCTCAGGCCTTAGGACCTGTCCCAGTGTACAGCAGAGAATTTCTCCCATCTTACCAGCCAGGAGGGGGTACCTTGCTCATGCCCATCTGTGTGACTGGTCACTCATTTACAAGCTCTCCTGGTTTTCATCCATTGCTGACAATAATGGGTCATTAACAAGAACCATTGATTTCTGTTGAGCTCGAAATTTATTAATCTGATAGATGAATATGGACTGAGATTAAGAGGAGGTCAATATTTCTCTCCATGAAGGAATGAAGTATTGATGTCTGGTTACATCAGTTGTCAGCTTATGTTTTTAGCTTATATTGAATTTTGTCCTCAGAACTCTCTGAAAAACTGTGCTCATTAGCTCTTTATTTTAATTTTAAAAGCAGAAATGTCTCGGTTTTAATTAATGTTCCAAAGAGAATCTGTCTTTGGAAAAGGAGCACCTTTTCCTCAGAAAGATAAGTGATAAGGGAAGATTTTATTAATTCTCTGCAATTTAAACACTAATTTGTTGATGTGGTATGAAAATACTTTAAGAAATGTTTTTTTAAAAAGTGTATATGTAGATGATCAGTGTTGTATGGCGTATTGTTTGCCTGTCCTGTTAGCTCAGTAATTGCAATTAGGTAGGAACTCAATTGCAGAATCTGGCTTCAGTTTTTGTTTTTGTTTCCAGGAAGCAGAGCAACCAAAAGTATCTGTCACCAAACCCATTAAGCAAGAGCCTAAGGCTTCATCCAGTTTGCCTTCTGGCAACAACAATGGCAAACCAACTGCACCAGAGAAGGTGAAAAAAGAAACAGAAAAGAGATCTGCAGATAAAGTAAGTTATTTTTGTTCTCTAGTGAAATAACTTGATTGATAAACTTAAAGCTGTTTTAGGCAAAAGCTCCCCTTTTCAACTCATCTTAAGGTGCTTAGCCTGTGAGCTGCATTAGCCAGTTATGTTGCCATTTAGGTAATCTAATGAATGTCTTCTTGTCATTATTCTGTGGTTGTTTTCCCTGCTCATTGTGGGGAGGTTGGATTTAAGGAGTGCCTTCCAAACCGTTCAGTGTTTTAAATCCTGAGAGATTATCTCATAAGAGATTACTAAAATGTAGCGAGTTGAAATGTGATATTCCCAAAGCTTTTTCAAGGATTTTGAGGTGAAGTACAAAAAAAGGGGACTTGAGCTAGTTCATAAATATTTTGAAGAAAATATGTAATTAAAGAAAATACATTGTGTGTACGCTGCATAAGTACATCTTATACTGCTAATCTAACTGTTCCATTTTAATTAATTTTAATAATCTGTTATCTTGTTGCATTTGCACATTCTCTGTGTGTGTGTGTGTTTGTTTAATAGATGAAAGGGGATCCTGCTGAAGGACCTGATGCACCAAAGAAGCCCAGAGTAGAGAAGCAAGAGGCTCGTTCCTCTCCTATTACAGTTCAGACGAGCAAGGATTTATCCATGCCTGATTTATCTAGCTTTGAGGAAACCAGTGCTGATGACTTTGCCATGGAAATGGGATTAGCCTGTGTTGTTTGCAGGTAAGTCAACGTTGCTTTCTTCCAGCTAGGTGTAGTTACCTGGTTTTTTTAATTGTGTGCCATTGAGTTAATGCTTCTCATAGTTTTTATTTCAGAAATGACTTAATCACTTAGTATCCAAAACTGATCATACATTTAAGGCTCCTTTATGACTAAGAATGGTTTCTTGAAAATGAAATGTTTAGAGAGTAAAACAGCTTTTCTTCTGCAGGAAAGGATAAGTAAAAAATAGAAACTAGATATGATGCAAAACCTATCATGACAAATACAGTTTTTAGTTGGAAAACAAAATATTAATGGCTAGTGATAAGCATTTTCTAAAAAATCAGTTCACATCTAAAAACTCTTTTAGGTAGTATTAATATGAGATCTGTATATGTTGCTCTTCTTTTCCTAAACATTTGACATTAGCTTACACATAGCCATGTTTTATCAGCAAATATATCTTGCAGTGAAGACAGCTTGTTTTCATGTTCCAGTAAGGGCTCTAAAACTGGACTTCATTAACATGGTGCCAGCAGTACATTTAGTGTTAACAGAGGTATAAAATACCTTGAATAACTCCCCTAGGATCAAATCACTCGCATCAGGATTTTGTTTCACAGACCATTTATATCCTTGTTAGGCCCCCGGTGCTGCCAAAAGGAACAGTTTGGCTCTCCAATTGTACCTCCTTCCCTGGACAGTTTAGGGAGGTGTATTGCCAGTACAGTTTGTGGTCAGTTGAATCAGCCCCTGGATCAGCTCTTCTTGTGGGTTTTTCAGTAGGTTTGGGTTTCAGTCAGCTCAGTAAGAGTAAATGCTTATGCTGGCACATGTGTGGATGCAGGAGTGTAGAGCCAGGACAGAGAAGAGGGACAGGCCTTTTGGCAGCAGAACATATTTTAGCTCAGCTTGAGTCAGTTGGGAAACAGGACCTTACAGTTTTAGTCTTTCATCATTTCCATGGTCGTTCCTGTTGTGAAGATAGGGAGGTGTTGTCAGTGCAGGGAGGATGAATTTCTGTAGCTACAGCTGATTGTAGTGGTGACCAGCTGGGGACTGATAGGATTTCATGTTATCCCATGTGTTAGCTCAAATATTAGTTTCTTATTACAGACCTTGAAAATGGAAGAAAATATCCGAACTTCACCTTTTTTCCTGCAAATTCCATTTTTGCTGTCTCCTAAAAGAGGCAGAGCCCCATTCAGTGGAATGTTAAAATGCTACTAAAAATAATAAGATATTACCTTATTTGGCAGGAGGGGATAGTGAAGTTTTGTTTAGACAGTCTTGACCTGCTGTGGATGATTAATTCTGTGTCTTCCCTGGCAAAGAAAGACACTTGCAGGCATAATGGGAAATGCCTGCAAAGGAAAGAAACTGAAGAAAGAAAATTCAATTCCTGTGCCCAGTGTAGCCAAGAGTTTGAAAAGCACTAGCCAGATAATGGTTCCATTAACTGTTCCACAATCCATGTTGAATCTGGTTGCTGCAGGCTTTGCTTCTACCAGTTCATGGTCACCAACTTGAGTGTTCTTGCAAAAGATTTGTCTACCCTGGCTAGCTAAAATATCTCTGAATACTGGAATGCTTTGCCTGGGGAGATGGTAGAATCACCTTCCCTGGATGTGTTTCAAAAAAGACTGGATGTGGCACTCAGTGCCATGGTTTAATTGAGGTGTTAGGGCATGGGTTGGACTCGATGATCTTGGAGGTCTTTTCCAAACTAGTTATTCTGTGATGCCAGACAGAGAAAGAAGCACTGCTGGGGAAGGAACTCATTAGAGAGAGAGTGGCAACAGTCACCTCGACACTCTGGATTGTCTTCATTTTACATGGAACCTGCTGAAACTGATGTCACATGGTTGTGTGTGTCCAGCTCATGCTGGACTGGATATTTTTCGGAGGACTTGTGCTTTAAAGTTCTGAATCCAGCACATTGGTCAGACAGTATTCCTCTATTTATTGCTTGCTTTCAAAATGTGCTCCCTTTTTCAGGAAATATCTTGAGCCAAAATCATAACATTCCTGCACATTTTTAAAATGACATCTTTTAATAACTCAATTATTCAAACAGTTGTGAATGAAAACCTGTCAAATTGCAGACTAGCTGGAGTTCATAGCAAAAGAGTTTATATTTATATTGCTTAAGAAGACAAGCTAGCAAGAATCCAGCTGTGGGTTCACAAATGCAAAAAAGTGCTTTTGAATATTAACTATTCCTTTTTATAGATGTAAAAACTAAAGCAGAGGCATGAAATGTTTCTTCAAGATTTGCCAAGTATCAAATGTATTTTGATAGTGATTAGGAGTAATTAATGTCAATGCCTGTGGTGTTTTTCTTCTTGTTTTTTCTAATATCAAGTTAGTTGTTCTTTTTTAGTAAGTTGGGCATAAGGAGGGAGGGAGTATTAAAATAACTTCATCCTCTCCAGTATCTATAGGCCTTGGAAAAACAGGACAACTCACCAGTTATGGAGGCTCCTCACTGGCTCCTCAGTTGTACAAAGAGGAAATACTATATGCAGTTTGTAGATGGTAGTGAAGTTTTCCTCCCAAAGAAATATTTTTAAAAGACTGGTTTGGAAATATCAACATAATTTTCTACAAATACTTGGTCAGTTGGTTGGTTTTTGAAGGTAAAATATCATTAGTTTTGTTTCTCAGTTGTCTTATAATTTAAAAGTAAGTGGTTTAACTTGTTTCTGAGTATGAAGAGTTCCTGGGTTTTTAATCAGTTGGGGATTGTTTTTTTTAATATTAAAATAGAGTGAGTCTCCCTCCTTGAGACTATTTGTTCTGGTCCAGTTTATTTAGGAATAAAAACCAGACAGAAAGTCTTTTAAATATCCTGAATGTAAAATAATGGACCTAGAATTTCAGAAAGGTTTCCCCTTCTGTTTTTAAGTAGCCTGTTTAAAAGAGAAATCTTTCTTAGAAAATGTTCCAGTATTTATATGGACAATGCCTTCAGACTTTGTTTTTTGGTTATATAAAGAAATAAGGGATTACCTTTCCCCTTGTATCTACAAATAGAGTTTCCATGGTTACCTGGGTACCTGCTCCTCAGGGATATGAGCAAAAGCAGCTTAGCAATTAAATAGCTTGATTTGTCATCTGAAAGAAGGAATCGTTAGGAAAATGGTATTTGGGTAATTCACAGGCAGACTCCCAGCCATGTATATATCACTAATGTGTCATTTATACAGCGTGATTACTTTCAGCAAGGCCCACGCAAAATGAAGCCCTCATCACCAGCTTGCATGTTTGCTTCAAGGCAGGACTGCACAATTAATCCTTTCTATTCCATCTCTCCCTGATTCTGGTATTATCTCAAATTCCACGTGTCTGTTTATGTGGTAGGGACCAAAGGGATGGCTAATAAAACATCTTCAAAGTAGCGTAGAGCTTGGGTGATGATGCTTTTAAATCCTGCAGCAGAAAGCACTCCTACATGCTTGTCATTGAGAAATTATTTGTTCTTGAACTGTATTGCTCTGCAGCTGACAGCAAAATTACCCAAATGGAGGCCAAGCCCTCCTGTGCTGTTATAATGAGGAAGTAATGATTGGCGTACTGTGATGTATCCATAAAATGCCCAGGTGAACCAAAGCGGGCGAGACTTACATTTCTAATCTAAAAATCAAACAGGGAAATCAAGACTGTCATATACATATGTTTAATAGAATGGAAGTCTTCAAATTTCTTGAAAGAAATTACCTTTAAAAAATACCAGATTTCTAAAATATTACTTAGGAAGAACTGATAGAGGAAGAAAAGGAATACATTCGATTTGCCACAGGTAGAAGATATATGTGAAAGGAAAAAGCATTTTTATTTTTTATCTTAAGCCTTGCAAAATTTTCAACAATTGGATAATCCTCTAAGTGCTTTCTCCCATAATCTGTTCTTAACTATTTGCTCTGCAGGCAAATGACAGTTACTTTTGTGAATCAGCTAGTGGAGTGTCAGGAGTGCCATAATCTCTACCACCAGGATTGCCATAAACCTCAGGTGACAGACAAGGAAGTGAATGATCCTCGACTTGTCTGGTATTGTGCCCGCTGTACCAGGCAGATGAAGAAAATGGTAGGAGTCAGTTTTTTGTCTCGTGTGAGCACTATTTGAATACAGCAGGCTGTTTCTACTGCATGAGGATATTTCCTGGGTTAGATAAGTCTTAGGAAGCACGTTGGAGAGCTGTTTTTTCTCAGCAGTGCTTCCCTTGCTGCAGCTGTGGTTTTTAATGTAGCATCTCAAAGAGTATTCTGTAATGCACTTCTTTAACAAAGCTTTTTAAAAATCAGAAGGTGAGTGAAGAAGAGTGAAATAGGATTGTTTCCTGCTTGGCAATCAGAAGTTAAAACTTTTTTTTTTCAATTTCAGGTGATACTCAGCTTTTAGTAATAGCCCTGCAGTTTAAGTTTTCTTCTCAGCTTTGGATATGAATAGTTCTTTTCTCGTAGGACAAGACTGCAAATTTCAATCTGACGTGTTGAATGTTCTCACAGTCAAAAATAAGCTGAGGGTAGCACATTCCAGTTAAAAAAAAAAAAAGCCTTTATTTTGATTTATCTGCATGAATGAACAGTATCCTACCAGAATCCCACTCATCTCATTATGAGAAAGAAACATAAGACAGGACCTTTGGGTGCATGCAGCATCAGTGACTTTAGTTCTAATGTTTTAAAATCACACCCAGAATACGTAAAAATGCAACAGAAAATATATTTCAAAACTGTTCTGCAATAACTTAGCAAGTTGAAATGGCTCCACTAAGAAACAAGGAAAGAAAGCAAAGTAAGATCATGGCCTTGGATGTACCAACATTGGCTGAAATACATGATTGTTCTGATGATCATCAGGCCTTTGAACTCAGAGGAGTGTTCACTTGAGGTCACTTCCTGCACAGTGTAGACAGTTTAGCCATTGAGCAGTTGCCTTCAGTGTGACCTTTCCCTTTTTTGTTTTGGCAAGAATTCTGCCATTTTCCCTGCCACTTCTTAGCAAGCTCTTGCGGCCTACATCCCAGTACTGCTGAACTGTGTCCTTGTCTTCTGCAAGTTCACCTGTCTTTGCCTTATTCCTGTAAAAGCTCAGTGCTTTTCTGCTCTCCAAGCATCAACACTGCCACTCTTTCCAGACTGAAATAGGAAGTTCTATTCAGGATGCTTTTTGGCTGGACCCTGTCCCCAGCACCCATACCCAGCACATCTCCACATCCCCTATTGCCTCATTTCTCAGGGACCATTAAACCTGAAATTGTAAAGGCTAGATTGCAATCTTAAAGTGCTCATGCTTTTTGTTGACAGTCAAAACAGTCCATATTTTGTGGCCCATAACTAATTCAGAGTGGTTTTTTCCTACCACTTACACAGGCTCAGAAGACACAAAAACCACCTCAAAAACCAGCTCCTGCAGTGGTTTCAGTTGCACCAGCTTTGAAGGATCCATTGGTCAAGAAACCAGAAATCAAATTAAAACCTGAGACCCCACCAGCTTTTCTGGCATTCAAGAGAACAGAAGTAAAGGTAATGTAGTTTAAATTTACCAGAAGAAGGGTTTGTTTCACTGCACAGATAATGGGTTGTTTTTTTTCAGTTAAACCAATCTTTTCACATAAGATTTAAGATCTTTCATATAAGATCGTAATTTAAAATAGTCTCCTACACCATGTGGACTGAGTAGTACCACGGCATAGTGGGTTTGCATGAACACTGAAAGAATGGGGAAAAAAACCTCACTTCACATGTGCCTGCCCCATCCCTGGAAGTGTTCAAGACCAAGCTGGGTGGGGCTCTGAAGAACCTGGTCTAGTGGAAGGCATCCCTGCCTATGGCAGGGGGTTGGAACCAGGTGATCTTTAAAGTCCTTTCCACAACCTCAACCATCCTACAATTCTATGAATTGTATAAAATGCATTAACTGCTCTCTCTCTAGTCAAGTAACTTATGTGTATTTTGACACTTGGAAGTTGGAACCACATGGCAGCAGTGGCCTTTACAGTGCTGGGTTTACACTTGAATTTGATCTTGAAGGTCTTTTCTAGCCTAGATAATTCTGTGATTCCATTGTAGGGAAAGTGTTGCTGATTCTGAGAGATTTAATTTGGGAGCTTCTTAAATATAATCTGATTTAGGGGGTGGCATCCCTGCCCCCATGGTAGGAGAGTTGGAGCAAGATGATCTCTAAGGTCCCTTCCTTCCCAAACCATTCTGTGATTCTCTTCTGTGATTCTATGGTGCCTCATGTTTCTGTTTTTCCAAGTTAAAATATTGTCAAAAGGTCAAATTGGTAAAAAGGTGGTAAACTAGAAGCAGTGTAATAAATAATAAAGTAGTCTAACAAAGCATGACCCTTTCTTAGGAAAACAGCTTTAACTCAAAATCAAAGCAATGATTCATGTGCTCAAAGTTCTGTTTGCCATTGCTCTGCCTGGATGCAAACCATCATGAATAGTAGGATGGGTATTGCTGCAGCACTTATACTTGTGAATGACTTTTTTCACCTCAGCAGAGTTATTTATGTGCCTAAACTGGTTGTAAGACCTGGTGCCTGATTTCTTCCATCAGCTTTACTGTTTAGAAGCTGTCTGGCTATACTATAAAAGGAGTATTACCTGAATAGAGAGGTTTCGTTTTTGTTTTGACTCTGCCATTTGGTGTGACTCTGATTTAAATCAACGTATCACCCTCACCTGGAGCCTGGGGATCACAGGGTTTAAGGTGTGGGGACTCAGTGTGGATAGCACAGTGCTTCACAGGCAAAGGGAACCCATGTTTGCAGAAAGTTTGTCTTTTGCAGTACCTGAATGGGAAGAGACTGTAGGATAGTACTTGTTAATTTTTCTTTAATTCTATCTGTGGTACAAGCTGCTAAGAACCCAGAAAAAAAGGGAATTGTTTAGACACTGCTACTTTGATAATAAGACTGTAAAAAATGCAATAGTTAATTGCTCAGTGTCTGATTTTTTTTCTGAGCATCTGTCAGCTTGTTAAAAAGTGACACCTGGTAACAACAATAAACAAAAAGGAAGGCAAGCCACCACCTTTTATATTGACCACAAGTTTGGGCATTTATTGTTTATGGAGGGATCACAGTGCTGTGTGGTAGTCTGCTGAGAGTACAGAAGAAAGGGGAGGAAAGATATTATGTTCTGTGTGCCTGGGAGGTGAAAAGTTGGCTGCACCTGGCATCCTTTCCTGTTCTTGTTAGTACTTTTCAACTGTGGTGACCAGTGATGAAATACTGTCCACTGGGTGTTCCTGGGAAAAGAACTGGAACAGAGGCTCAGTGTGTTCCTGCTGTGAGTTACACAAATAGATGCTGCTATAATAAGAATGCTTATTTATTTTAGACCTCAGCAGCGGTTTCGGGGAACTCTGCCAGTACAAGCGTTTCCTCTTCAGCAACGAGTGGCCTTACAGGATGGGCTGCTTTTGCAGCCAAAACCTCCTCTGCCAACCCATCAGCTGCCAAACTGGGATCGACAGCGCAGAGCGCCGGCGGGAAACCCGCAGCTTCTTCAAATAACCAGAAACCCGTGGGTTTGTCAGGGCTGGCCACTTCTAAAGCAGGACTGGGGGCCAAAGTNGCGGGCAGCGGCGCCGCCAAAGCCCCGCCCGACACCGGCGGCCAGCCCGCCTCCCTCAAGGGCCCCACCTCGCAGGAGTCCCAGCTCAACGCCATGAAAAGGCTGCAGATGGTCAAGAAGAAGGCTGCTCAGAAGAAGCTCAAGAAATAGTCTGGCTGCTTGCTGATGTTGGTTGTGTTCTGTGAGACAACAACATCGGTGTTTTTCTTAAGGAAAATCCTCCAGGTGCTGGAGGAAGAGAGGTTAAATCAGGGAAGCCCAAACCCTATGTTATACAGAAGATCAAACCTTAATAATTCTGGTATTCCTTCTGCCTTTGCAAATCTGTGAGTTGAACGTGTTAGAGGAATTCATTATTATACGCTCCTGGTTTTGTAGCTCAAAGCACTGAAACTTGAAATTGTAAAAGTTGGGTATTTTTTAATATTAAACCCCCCACATTTGTGTAGACACTTAATAAATTGAACTTGCTGAAACCATCATTCTTAAATGTTAATAATAAAAGGATTATTAATCTGGGAAGTCATTGCCACTTTTCTTTTGCCCCGTATTCCAACACTTAAAATGCTTCAGATGTTCAGTGCTGTCTATATTGTGCAGAATTTATTACCTCAAATTATAAAGCTTGTTAGGGAAAAAAATACTTTTTTTTTATTTCAAAATTAGCTATTCAACAACAGTGTACTTAAATTGAGATTGTTTGTTTGGCTGTTTGCTAAATTGGCCTATTTTGGATTTATACAGTGAGAAACTTCAACTAAAAAGAACAGAAGACGGTCAAGNAGCGGCGCGAGCCCCGTTCAGCTGAAGCCTCCCCCGCCGCTGACCCTGGGCAAGACGGCGCTGAGCCGCTCGGTGAGCAGCGACAACGTGAGCAAGGCCGGGCTGCCCAGCCCCGGCAGCGCCGGCCCCAGCGCCCAGCCCGGCGGCAACAACGGCGGCAG